>JASDQU010737290.1:224847-250640 GCA_032191745.1 Picea mariana
AGAGCGAAGGAACCGACCCATGCGGAAATCAATCAAACCGAGAGTAAGGTTCAGAAATAACGTAAATAACACCAGATTCAGTCCCAAACGGAGATAAGCTAGGAAATAATAAAGGCTCAGTCGCGGATTCAAACAGGAGTGCCCCCAAATATATATAAACACACCAGGCACCAATGGAATCGCCCACCGAAGAGAAAAAGGGGAAAAACGAAATGCCAGAACATTGATAACCATTGAAACTAAGTTTATAAGAAAATTTTTACAGTAACCAAGTATACTACCGGTTCATACCATAACCATTGGAACTGCATTTGTACACTAAGTTATCCAACAACCCTTGAAACCACAAGCTTATACCATAACCGTTCTACTCTACAAACAGAGAAGCGTACCTGGCCTTATCTCCCGCTTGATGATGTCCATGCGCACCGCGTTGCTCCTGCCACTCCTGCCCTTGCTTGCTGAACTCAATGAGCTCACGAGTACCTCCCAGCCAAACCCTAGGGGTACTCTTCTTTCCCCTCAGCCCCTCGAGCCGCAAAGGGGCCACACACAATCAGAGAGTAACTAGCTCCTCAGCTCGCCTCCAAGGCTGAGCTACCACTCAAGTTTGTTGAGGATTCCCAACTCCTACCAGCAATCAGTCAGTCTCTATTCTCCAGCATAGCAATACCAATCTCAGCAAAAATTCCTCTTCTTTCCCCCGCTCCCTTCCTTTATTTAGACTCAAACCCTAATTCTTGTTTTTCTTAGGTTTTCCCCCCCTTTTTCTCTTTTGACTTTCTTAAATTTTTCTTTTTAGTTTATTTTGTTTATTTATTTCATTTTTATTTTTTCTTTTCAAAAATTCAAGGGCATGTGCGCTCATTTTTATTTCCTTTTATTTTCACAAGCTTAACTTTATTTGTTTATACTTTGTTTATAATATAAATATACATATGTATATATTTTCACTTTTATATTAATAAGCATGCATTCATCATTTAATATACCATTAATCTATCTGCATACTTAGGATTAATGAGAGATTAAGGCGATGGCAAACCAGTAGGGGAAAAGTAAATGTTTCACAAAAACAAATAAAGAAGATTTACGAGGAGGGATGGTGATATAGGAATGTGAACTAGACAAGTAGAAGGGAGATGGATACTGGAAGATCTAGGCGATGGAGGATAGTTTTATTAAGTAGACAAGGATAAAGAGAGGGTGATGGTCTGAGTTTTTTGTTTACCTTTTTTTTGAATTTATATTTGTTAAGGCCACACTAAAATTTCCCCCCGGTTTCTAGAAGGTCCTAGGCTTAGGGTTTAGATTCATAGCTAGGTGATGATTGGTTAAGGGTAATGCTTAAGGTTTTATTCAGGTGCTGAAGACTTAGGGCTAATTAGGATGACTCCTTCAACCACCTTTATCGCGACGTGCCCTTCAGGTCGCACCACGTGCGCCAAGGGTACCACTCACCTCTGGAATTTCTTTTGGCGACATGCCCTTCAGGATGCACCACGTGGTCCAAGGGTGCCACTCGTCAACTAAGTTTCTTTTGTGCGACGTGCCCTTCAGGATGCACCACGTGCTCCAAGGGTGCCACTCACCAACTGAACTGATTGGTAGACCTCTATAACCCCTGGAGTCAATACTCCGCCAGGTGAACTAGTAGGAAACTAAGGGCTCTAAGGAATAAGGCCCCTGCCTTATTGCGCGCCCTTTAGAATCATCGTGAGCGATTATCGTAGTCAGCCCTCACGGCATCGTGGGTCCTCTCGAACTAGGTAATCATTAACCTACAGTTCGAGCCACGGCGGGAGTGCTAGCAGGCGATGGTAGGGTTGCTGTCCACCCCTCTCCCTCAACCTCTCTGCAATCGTGTGTGGCCCCTTTACTCTATATGTGAGTCAAGTCGTCAAGCTATCGTCAGCCTGCATCACCAATAATCATGTCAAAAATGTCGACATCAAATCATCAAATCAAATGAAACATCATAATAAACATATCAACCCAAAAGCACACTCCCTGACTCAGTCCAGAGTCCAAGGGGGTTCTACCGATGCCTCTGCATCCTCAAGGTCCAAAAACCCTACACACTCAATAAAACTGAGTCAATAGCACCCGTCTACATCAAATAGTAACACATCATGTCATCTGTCAATCACATCATAATCAAATATAAAAGGTCTAACATCAAAAGGGGTCCAGATCACTTGCGAGCAAGTGTCCTCAAATAATAAGTGTTCTCAGTGCGCCAGAGCGGGATGTTACACGATACACCTCTTCAGGGTGACCGTGGCAAGGCACCCACAGTGCCTCACTAAGTAAATGTTAAATACAGTAACAACTTATGACTACAACAACTAAATTTTTGAAATTTCATTATGTTTTTTTTTATATTACTCCAATATTTCATTTTTTAAATGTTATAGGTGAATTTCATAACTTTTTTTGATTGATTTATTGTGTCAACTTCTGTCCAGGGTGAACATGTTTGAGTTTCACCCATTACATCTCTCCAGGGTGACCGTGGAAAGGCACCCACAGTGCCTCACCAGGTAAATGTTAAATATAGTAACAACTTATGACTACAACAACTAAATTTCTGAAATTTCATTATGTTTTTTTTGATATTACTCCAATATTTCATTTTTAAATGTTACAGGTGAATTCCATAACTTTTTTTGATTGATTTATTGTGTCAACTTCTATCCAGGGAGAACGTGTTTGAGTTTCACCTTTTACATCTCTCTAGGGTGACCATGGAAAGGAAACCACAGTGCCTCACCAGGTAAATGTTAAATACAATAACAACTTATGACTACAACAACTAAATTTATAAAATTTTGTTATTGTTTTTCTGATATTACTGTAATATTTCATTTTTTTAATGTTAGAGGTCAATTTCATAAATTTTGTTGATTGATTTATTATGTAAACATTGGTCCAGGCTCCCACAAAGGATATTGATGAGAACAAAATATATTATTCGACAGACCCAATGACAATTGTAACGAAGGCCTTGAAGAAGGCTAACATGGAATATCTAGGCTTGATTAGGAAAAGACCCCTGACATAGGAGGACAGGGAAATAATTGTAAAGCTACAAACTACAATAACTAATATGGGGTAAGTGGCATCTTTACATATTTTTATTAGCTATGACAATTTCATATCCATTTTTTAGTTTTATATTTTGTATATGATCTGATAAAGAAAATTTTTCTGTTTGTAGGAGTTTTTAAACCTTGTGTGTGGGGAACCTGTAGATCGTGCAACTACTATAGGTAGTAGTGAGGATCCAATGCAAAAAAAAGGTTGACATAGGAAAGTGAAGGTGAGGATTTTTTAGCCTCCTAAGGTTCCCCTTGAATCCATTGATGAGCGGGGTGATTTTGACCGGCATGACATGCCAAAGCATGATGAGCCGGAGCCTGGGACTCCACATGATGACTCTGGAGAGGAACATAGTGTAGGTGCACATGATACTATTATGCATGGAGCAGAACAAATTAAAAGCACTGGATCACTAGATGTCACCTTTCTGGTGGATGACGCATGTGTTCTGATAAAGACTCAGAGGATTGCAGGTAATTGTCCCATTAGTTGATTCATTTTTTTAATGAAATTGAAATGGATTGAAACTTGAGATTATTAATTGATTAATGGATAACATGTTACTGCAGGAAATAATGTTTTCTATAGAAACTTACATGACAAAGCATTAGAGTTGTTTGGCCCCACCATTCACACATGGTGGAATGTCCAAGATAGAAAAAAGAAAGATGATTTAATATATCACATGTGAACTTGTTCGACAACACTTTCAACAAGAAAGTCGTTACAAAGTTAGCCTGCGAGAATTTAAAATACACCGAGGCCCAGTATAGGGATAAATTGAAAATAGACCTAAAGCACGAGTGCCCTCCCATGGTTTCCAAGAAAGAGTGGAAGGCACTAATAGAGGATGCAAAGGAGAACTTGTTTAAAAAAAAAGGATGACAACCATGAGTTGGGCAAGCAAGGTACAACACATGTCATATTATCAATGAAATATGAGCATTTATGTTTTTCTTTCCTATTTTAAGTATTAATTCCAATATCTAATTTTTTTCAAAAATTCCATATGTAGGCTACCAAACACATCCAAAGCAACAAAGGCCAGAGTGGAAAAACATGGCCAACATAAAATAGACCAAGGTGGCTATGGAAAATTCAAAGCCCAAATAGTAAGATTTAAATGAATAACTGTGGTTAATATTTATTTAACAGTAGTGAACAAATGCATGTTTTTGTTATTGGTATTTTTAATGGTGTTATGCATTGCAGTTAAATATGTTTGACACTGTTTCCACCAAGGAGGACCTGAAGCTTGGTTACAAGCATGGTTTTAAAAGTGTCATTGAATATAGATAAAGCTTGGGCCAGACTCCTATCTCCCCAGCCACGCAGGTAAATCAAATGAACAAGGAAACCATAGTAGCATGCTTGTAAAGTATTTTCATATTTTATTATATCACCCTTAACTAAGTATTTATGTTTATTTTCAAGCAACAGTGCTACCACAGTAGTGAATCAAGCGGTATTCAACAAACACCACATCATACAATTAGGGTCCACATGTCCAGTGATAGTGTAGAGCAGAGTACCCATTCTCGTATGTATGCTTCAAAATTAGAAATATTTACTGTGATTGCAGATATTTATTTCTTGACTTATACTTATATATTATCTTCTCAAAATTGAAGAGCGTGTAGCTCAAGAGGGTGAAATGCGAGAGAAACCAAGCGGATAGGAAATTAATGCACCAACGGTCCCAGCTACAGAGACAGGTAAAGAGAAATATTGTAATGTTAATCAAAACAATTAATTAGTTATTTCAATTATATTTCAACATATCGATATGATCATTTTCTTTGTTCTAGTTCACATCCTTGAACATATGCCAACTAACCCTTCTCAGTGATGTACCAAAAGTATGGTACCTGAGTGCACACAAACAATAGAAGGATAGGGAACATGAAATACAATGTCCTTGGATGATGATGATGATATCCCAATTGTTAGTTTTATGAATGTAAAAAAATGTAAATCAAAGAAAAACTAGATGTATAAATTCATGACTTGTTTTTGGCTCTTTATCGATGTTTATATGTTCATATGTTTTGATGACTATCTTAGTTATGCATCAATGTATATATGTTTTCTATATAGAGAAAATCATTTGTTGGGTATGGGAAATTGAGAGCAATGTGAGGGGGGGGAGGGGACATATGAGCTTCCAGCTTCATGTGGTTGGCCTTGTTTAGTAGAGAATAACCTATTCTCAAAACAAAGAGAATCTCATTAAGGTATGCAACAAATTAATTTTTTTCTAGAGTATTTTACATAACTAAATGCATGCTTATTTTCTTATTATAAATTATTTACTCATATAAAAAAAAATTCTTTTATGATTCATGAAGGTCTTGGTGATTGAAATGAATCTCATTGAAAACTCTTATCAAGTTGTATGGGATAATGGATCTGGTGAAAGAACAATGAAAAGGTAAGGGTTTTGACGTGTTTTAAAATGTAGGCTTTATACTAGTAAAAGTTCACAATCCTCATGAATATGTAGATATTGATATATATGCCAAGTTCCATGTGGTGTTTTAGTTTACTTGTAGATATTTTAAATATAATTTTGGTTTACTTGTAGTTTTTTTATAAAGAAGTATAACTATTTTAGAGAACCCTCATATACAAAGTCTTTATCCATATCTTCATTGTGGAAAATAAATTAGAAAAGATCCCTCACCTCATTCATTTCCATAATCCTAACCTTATTGCTATCCCTAGTCCAAATACTAGTTTCTATTAAGCAATGCATGAAGCTAATCCCAATAATCCAGACCCCTCCTCTCATCCCACATGTTAGTGCACGTATTGTAAGTCTCCAAAGGACACTACTACAAAATGCTTATTCTTATAATAATAATTCACATGCAAATCCTTGTACATAGATGAGAAATCCCTTGATGATCCTAGGGTACACCAATATTTGGACACTTCTCCCCAACAGAAAATAGTCCCTATTACAAACTCTATTGAAAAATATCCCTCATTACTCATAATGACGAATGCAATTTATTTCCCTCTCTAAGTCTCCTTTTTACTCATAATTTTTAGATCAAAGACCAACTTGCCACTATAATCCTTGGCAATTGTAACCAAAATAATTGCATTTTCCATCACTCCTCACCCCTCTCCTTATCATGGGGGCTTTGTACAATAGGACGAAACTGATATTCTCATTAATAAACATTGTGGAGTCACCCTTTTCATAGGGATTTTTCAAGAGATTGTTGAATGCTATGTATCTCACCTTGATTACTCTAATTTACTATTGAACATATAATATGAACAACATACAATATTTACTCTAATTGGGAGTTTTTTAGGGCTAGCTTAGACTTCCCATTATCAAATCTAGCCACTTCTTACCTGGTAGCATCCAATATTACTTAGTTCTCTCCTTGTATTCTTCCTCTCCTAGTGTTCCATGCTCTCCTACATACTCTTCCTCTTTTCCTAGTCCTTCAAATGCTTGGGGAAAGTATTGCCTCTCCTCCTTATCTTTTTTTCCTTACACACATTTTTCTCCATTTATATATGGTCATAATATATATGGGTCGTTTATAGGTCATTATCTCAAGAAAGACCCTACTTGAGACAACCTCTACCTAGTTAGGAACAACTATCACTTCTTTGGTCAGTTTTCAAAGATTTCCCCCTTAATGATCACATTCCATAGCTTACAACTATGGAGCCCCTCCCAATGGTGACATCATATCTTCCTTTGATCCTCTCTCCTCCACTAGTACCATTGGTATTTTTCACCTCTACACTTGCATTGAACATAGGTTGATGCATGTCACCTCCTACGCTTGCATAAAATACCCCATTGATGCATGCCACCTCTCATTCTTGCACTAAATCTAGGCTACCATATGTTGTTTTTGTGCTTTTGATGACTCTATATTACTAGTTTATGATTCCTATTATGCTCACACTCTTCAGTTTATCGTATGTCACATGGGACTCATGCTATGTCCTTGACTAATGTATGGTGCCTTAATGACTACAAAAATCCTAGAACAATGAATGTCATTTTTTATGCTCACATTACCTCCAAGTTGCCATATGTCACATTTATTCTTGTGATAACCCTATATTAGAGTGTGTTTCCTCTCTCACTCATGTTCACTCTTAGTCGATTTATGTCAACTCACACCTTTTTCCAATGTCATGCCAGTGTCATCATAATGACGAATGAAATTTATTCCCCTCTCTAAGTCTCCTTTTTACTCATAATTGTTAGATCAAAGACCAACTTGCCACTATAATCCTTGACAATTGTAACCAAAATAATAGCATTTTCCATCACTCCTCATCCCTCTCCTTATCATTGGGGCTTTGTACAATAGGATGGAACTCATCTTCTCATTAATAAACATTGTGGACTCACCCTTGTCATAGGGATTTTTCAAGATATTGTTGAATGCTATGTATCTCACCTTGATTACTCTAATTTACTCTTGAACATATAATATGAACAACATACAATATTTACTCTAATTGGGAGTTTTTTAGGGCTATCTTAGACTTCCCATTATCAAATATAGCCACTTCTTACCTGGTAGCACCCAATATTACCTAGTTCTCTCCTTCTTCCTCTCCTAATGTTCCATGCTCTCCTACATACTCTTCCTATTTTCCTAGTCCTTCAAATGCTTGGGGAAAGTATTGCCTCTCCTCCTTATATTTTATTCCTTACACCCGTTTTTCTCCATTTATATTTGGTCATAATATAGATGGGTCCTTTATAGGTCATTATCTCAAGAAATACCCTACTTAAGATAACTTCTACCTAGTTAGGAACAACTATCACTTCTTTGGTCATTTTTCAAATATCCCCCCCTTAATGGTCACATTCCATATATTGCAACTATGGAGCCCCTCCTAATGGTGACATCATATCTTCCTTTGATCCTCACTCCTCCATTGGTACCATTGGTATTTTTCACCTCTACGCTTGCATTGAACTTAGGTTGATGCATGTCCCCTCCTACGCTTGCATTAAATTCCCCATTGATGCATGCCACTTCTCATTCTTGCACTAAATCTAGGCTACCATGTGTTTTTTTTGTTCTTTTGATGACTCTATATTAATAGTTTATGATGCCTATTATGCTCACACTCTCCAAATTATTGTATGTCACATGGGACTCATGTTATGTCCTTGACTAGTGTATGGCGCCTTAATGACTACATAAATCCTAGAACAATGAATGTCATTTGTTATGCTCAACTTACCTCCAAGTTGCCATATGTTACATTTATTCTTGTGAGAACCCCATATTAGAGTGTGTTTCATCTCTTGCTCATGTTCACTCTTAGTCAGTTTATGCCAACTCACACCTTTTTCCAATGTCATGCCAGTGTCATCATAATGACGAATGAAATTTATTCCCCTCTCTAAGTCTCTTTTTTACTCATAATTCTTAGATCAAAGACCAAATTGCCACTATAATCCTTGACAATTGTAACCAAAATGAAAGTATGTATTAGTCTACCCCCTGTATATTGAACATATTCGTGACGTACCAAAAATTTTGAACCTCATTATTATTGTTCTTTTTGTATGCTCCAACAATTGTGCAAGTCACATCCACAAGTCTCTTCCTATTATATTAGTAATATTCCTCTTATTATTATCAAGGAAGGAGTTGATAACTAGCCCTTATATACACTATGCTTAAATTATCGAGGCATTAAATAACATTATGTTTTTACAAGAATATATGAGTCAATGTCATAACAACTCTTTAGGTTCATAAGAGTTTCCAATTATTCAAGGTGTTAAGATCCATTATTTCCCAAATCATCCAGAACATGGAAGAAAATTGACCAATAGCTTATACACAGGCAATGAAAGAGATTTTAAAACCTTTTCATAAATCACAACATTTTTGCTGATGGTTTCTTCATGGGTTCAAAAAATTAATTTACAAACCTAACAATATTTATACCTTTAAACATTCTCATGAACCCTTGGGTTTACCATTACTCCTTGTGGGTCATAAATTTCCACTCACCAAATTCATACAAATTGGGACTTTTGTCACTTGCGCAAGCCTATATGGCATCAGTACAAATATATGATTTCAGCTAGGAGTAGACCTTTTCTCTTTCAAGTTGATGATCCCCATAAACTTTGGGACTCAATGTCTCTTCATTAAATTATCCTTCTAATGAAGATGGCATATACAACTTCAAATGATCCACATAAACATTGGAATATTTTCCCATATATGGTGTCCAATCCAAGAAAATAGTTTTTATTCATTCTTATCCAAAATGTCTAGATTATCATTTTATATCCTTGGGATACCCATGCAATTGTAAATAAAGGATAGAATTATCTTCAACTTATATCCATTATCATCTAGAGTGTGGATCTAGGTATATTGATAATCTATTATATCTACTACACATGATAAATGTAGATATTTCAAAATGCACCTTTACATGAGTGAAGAAGATAATTACATCTTGTTTTCATGTTTCAACATGGTATAAAAAATACCATATTATTTAGTCCTTTTTACTCTAAAATGTATATTGACTTTACAGATTCAAGCTTCCCACGTGAGCTTATTCTTGGCTCTCATTTCTTAACAAAAAAATTATGAAATTTNCTTTACATATTCAAGCTTCCCACGTGAGCTTATTCTTGGCTCTCATTTCTTAACAAAAAAATTATGAAATTTATACTTTAATCCCCCTTCAAGCATACAATCATCTCAAAGAGGTGAGACTTGCATATATATACAAGTTTTGGAAGGTTTTAACCATTTGCCAAAATTTGAGCTAGATGTAGGTAATCCCTTATATTCTTCAAGTACATAAGAGTTTAACTTTAGAGCTATGGTCAAATAAAAACAAAGAGGTCTTAAAGGAAATTGACCATGTGGTCATACATCTTGATTACCGAATAAAAATGTTGTAGGATACTTCAATGCCTATACTTCAAAATGTTGCAGGATACTTCAATGCCTACACGAATGTATATATTTATCATATTTATCATACTTCAATGCCTTAACTATGATGTACAATTCCTTATCTTATTTGGGGTATATTATGATTGCACCAACAAAAGTTTCAAGTTTTATGTTATACAACTCCTTCTTTGTATCAAAGGTTCTGCCATTATGTATCATGTGAAATTTTCTTTGATTTCAAATGAAATTGCAAGTTTCATTAGATTTAATATTGAATGCATTACAATTCTTTCATGTCAAAGCTTCAGTTACTTGGTTTTCAATTGCAATGAATTGAAAGGTTATACTTGCCTTTTCTAATGTGCATTGAAGAGACATTTCATTCCTAAATAATTTGCTAACCCCATGAATTACCTTGGTTCAATTAAATTATCTTGGATCAACAAATTTACAATGAATTTTATATTTCTTAGGTCAATACAAAATTCACATCTTCTAGCTAAAAAATCCATACAAAACAATAATTGTTTTCCAAGCTCATATTTCTTCATGTGGGCTTGCAATTAATTGTGGGTTAATATGGCATTACCATATTACAATGTAATATGGTAATCCCATATTACATTGTAATATGGTATACCATATTACAATGTAATATGACATTACCATATTACATTGTAATATGGTATACCATATTACATTGTAATATGGTATACCATATTACAATTTAATATGACATGACCATATTACATTGTAATATGGTATACCATATTACAATGTAATATGGTAATACCATATCTCATGTAATTGTTTTTAAAAAACTTAATGACATCGTCGCAATATCGACGCTAGTTTGTCAGAATTTTTTTTTTCATTTTGACCACCGTGGAAATAGCGACGAACTTTCATTGCAAGTTGCCATAGTTTTTCCTTGCACATACAACATCTTCTTCGTAACTTTGGTCTAGATGAATCCATGTCGTTGATATTGCGACGGATTTTCCTCACAAGTTGCCACAGTTTTTCGTCGCACATACAACATCTGTGTCATAAGTTTTTGACTTGTCAAAACCTTTCGTTGAAATGGCGATGAAATTTCATCGTAATTTCCATGGTGGTTCATTGTACTTGCGACAATATTTCATCGAAATTGCGACGATGCAAAGGGTTAAATGAACTTGACTCTGGTGACATGTGGAGAGATAATTTCATCGATGTTTCCAGGCACACTTGGATCATCGATATAGCAATGAAATTATTCCGATGAAAAAAAAACTCGACTTTCATGGAAATTGCGACGAATATGTGTGGCAATATCAACGAAAAACTGTCACAAATTTGGTCATATGTACTAGCGATTTAAAGGCTTCTTAGGATAGGCAGAAAATTTATGCAAACATGAACATAGTTTTTAGATATTTTAAAGTGGGAGAACATGTTTTTCTAAAATTGAAAGTGAAAAGAAGTTCACTAAGATTGGGTTGCTGCCCAAAGTTGGTAGAAAGGTATTGTGGGATTTTTTAAATCTTAGAGAAGATAGGGCCAATTTCATACATTCTATCACTTCATTCATCCATGAGAGTGAGCAATGTATTTCATGTGTCATTACTAAATAAACATGTTTTTGACTCTAACCACATAATTGGTTGGACTATGATCTAGGTGGAAAACGAAGTGGATTTCCATGTGGAACCAGTACACATCCTGGACCAAAAAGTCAAAGTGATCAAGAATAAATCCATTGGGATAATAAATGTTCAATGGAACTATTATGGTCCTAAATATGAAACACAGGAACATGAAGAAACTATGTGGGAGGAATACCCACAATGTTTTGTAAATTTTGGAGAAAACAAAATTTGAAAATGAAAGACCCCATTTTTTGGTAGCTAGAGCTCTATAAACACATCTCAAATTTCTAGTCACCTGTGCTAACAACCCTGATAAAAGAATTGTGCAACCCAATTGAATAAGAGTAGTGAAGGGGGAACATTACTTGGGTTAATAGGTTGAGAGGAATATGACATTATTGTTGGAGATATTGTTCGAGGATAAAATTTGCAGAATTTTCTTATCTTTTTTTAATATTATAATGTGATATAAATTTGTATATGTATTGGGCATGGTTTTGTACACAGAAGACAATGAAAAATGTTTTGGGAGGGGGAATGTAACATCCCCAGGTTAATTTATTCATAATGTAGATATGAATGTGACTATGGCCAAGTGATGTAATATGCAAATGTATTTTGTGTTTTTAAATAAATAAAATGTGATACCAATTTTTTGGAATATGGATAGAGATGAGGGACGAGTTTTCCAGAAGCAAAGATAGTGTTTAATAGGGGTACAATAGGGAAATTAATTATGGGTATTAATTCAACCTATATTTTAGGAATTTTATTATCATTTGGGATACCTTCTAAATATTTGTTGAGTGTATGAGAACCCAATCACTAAACTCATGTAAGAGGGTGGGTGTGAGAGTCACATCCCATAGTTGTTAGAAAGAATGGGGTTGAAGTACAATCAACATTGGGTAGAGTGAGTAATCATTTTTATTTGGAAAATAGAGGAAATTTGTATGGGAAGCTACAAGAAGTTTGTACACATTGATTTTTACATGAACAACAAGTGAGGAGAAGAAAAAATAGAGCATGAGGAGATAGAGAAAGAGGGATAGTAAAATTCTAGAGCATGTTGGAGCGTATCTAAGAACTTTGGAGCTTAATACTGAAGAGCCAAGTTGTTAGGCTTGAAGAGTGGAGTCTTGTGTGAGTTTCACTTTAAAAACACGTGTTTTTTATTGTTGTTGGTAGTTTTCTTTGCAGTGAGTTCCCTTGATTTACCAATAGGTAGATTACTAGTTACTTGTGTCAGAGAGACCTTCATAAATGAACGGGATTCCTGATGTATTAAGAGCAGTGAAGGGGTACATTCCTTAGCTTGGAAAAGTCAAGATTAAGAGAGATGGAGGAAATTCATGGTAGCTATAGGATAATATCATTGGGTTGTGGGATATTGAGTTGCAACTAGATTGTGAGAGACACCCTTTTATTGTGGATTCCTATCCCTAGCTCAAGGGTGACATGTTTTTGAGATTTGGAACAACAAGTCTACAGTTGGGTGGAACATCCTTCTCAAGAAGCTAGTTTCACAACCATTTAAAAAAATATAAGTGTTTATTTTTTTTTCGTACGTTAATTTATGAGTTTAATTGTTGTGTGTTTCACTCTGTGCATGAGAATAAATTTTATGTTGTTGTGGTAAATATTATTAGTTGCATTTACCTATTTGACTAGTATGGACAATTGCATGAGATTGAATGTCATGTTGTTCATAATTTTTTACTTAGTTTTATCTGTGAGTTAAATTTAGTAGTAATGGAATTGGGATTTTGGTGTGGTGCTCGAATTGTTGCACGCTAGAAATAGTTTCCATGCATAGTAATAAGAATGTTGTGTGTGCACTGTGAACAGTTGTCACATGTTGTATAAAGGATTTTGTGTGTGTGGTTTTTCTATGTGTCGGTGAGACATTCATATTTTTTTTAAATTTAGAGCATCTATTAAGCTCTTTTGAATTTACTAGACAATAATAGCATAAGAAGGATCATTTAAAGATACACAATCACAAGGTACACAAGATTTATATTTGGAAACCCTCATGAGGGAGAAAACCCAGTAAAAACTTACTTAATATAGAATGTCAATACAATGCCAATATAATAAACCAAACAAAAGAGAATATCCAAGACTGAGCAATGTGCCTCTCTCTTCCTTCCTTCGACAACTGGCAACTTCAACTTCTTTCAAAATTGTGCACTAGATGAGTGACTTGAGTGAGTGAGTTAATGAGGCACCTCCCACTCTTATTTATACTAGTTGGAAGGTGCTAGGGTGGTGTATCTTCATTAAGCAGGGCCAAGTTCTTCAATTAGTGGTTAAAACCCCTTTAAATAGGCCCAGCGGACGACTTCTTAATTAGTAGCATGTAATTAAGGTTTTACCAATCCACAAAAGGGTATTTGGTCTTATAAAAATCCTGACATGACCAATCCACAAAAGGAGATTTATATAGAAGATAATATCTCAATAATAAGTACAACATTATTTGTAGTTACAATTTTTCAACACTCCTCATTAAAAAGAAGGGTATTCTACAACATCATCAGGAGAGAGAGAGGGAAACAACATTAACAACATATGGAACACTAAATAGCATATCTATAAATCATTGGAAGATTTTATCATCATCAATCATATCATACTTCATAGTATGGAGATGGAATGGTATCATCATCATTGTTCACAACATGAAGTTAGAACCTGAAACATCAACATCAATTAGCATAAAAGAAATGATAATAACATCAACAACATCATCAACAACAAAATGAGGCTGGAGAAACATCATCACAGCATGAGGCTAGAAAAACAAAATCATCACAGTATGAGGTTGGAGAAAAAACATCGTCACCATCACAGGGCAAAATAATGAGGCAGGTGTATCAACAACATTTTGTGGTACTTTGACAGTCCCTAGGGATCTTCCCATGAATCAAAATATTCCCTAGGATATAAAATCATAACAGATCTACCACATGTTACTATGACATACCATCCTTACGAGACCTTCAAGATCTACTGAGGAATCATAAAATTCCCTATGATTATAAAAATCCTAATGGAGCTACCATTATTGACCATAGCTATCATATACATGCACAGGTACTCTAAAAGACTGTCCTTACCATACCTTCGAGATATTTCCAAGGATGATCAGTCCCCTAGGATATAAAATCCTAAATGAGCTACCTGCTGTTGGTCAGGATACAATAGTATCATCAACATCACTCCCCCTTTCAAGGGATATCATTTCAGACTATACCAATATTGTCTCGAAAGTGCTAAAAATTTACATGAGATAGAGGCTTGTTCAACACATATGAAACCTACTCATATGTGCCAACATATTGGAGCTTTATGGATCCCCTCTGCACCATATCATGAATGTAGTGGTATCAGATTTCTATGTTCTTTGACTTGTCTTGGAACACATGGTTTTTTGTCATATTTATGCAACTCTGATTGTCACATAGAATCATGGTTTCTTCCATATCTAGATCAAATAGACATGTCAAAAACTTCTAAAGCCATATGGATTCACAACTGGGGAAACATGCAACAATGTATTCCAATTCTTCTACGCTGAGAGCAATACTAGATTGCTTCCTACTTTTCCATGAGGTCATGGATAACCCCATACTGAAACAACATCATGAAGTTCTCTTTCTATCAAAGACACTTCCAGCCCAATATGAATTTGTATAAACAATCATTATGAAGTCATGATCTCCATTATAACAGAGGCCAAATTCCAACATACCCTTAAGGTATCTCATCACATGTTTTGCAGAAACGAGGTGAACACATCTGGGCTCTACTAGATATTGACTCAAGGTGTTCACAACAAAAAATATATATGTCCTAGTGTTCTTAAGATACATCAATGATCCGATGATATGTCTGTATAGTGTAACATCAACCAATTATGACGAAGTATCAACTAGGCACTTCAACTTTGTTTAAAGATCTTCTCTAGGATTTTCCAAACCTCAAGACCTAAGAAATAGTGCATTAGGCCTAGGTATTTCACCTCAAACTCTAAAAAATGATTATTATTACAATCAATGATGAGATTTTCTTCTCTAGTTAAGAATGATTCATCTACATATAGCAACAATATAACTGGCTCATCATCCATAACCTTGAAGTAAAGGTCATAATCAACTTTACTCTTGGTAAATCCCAAGCTCATCAGGAAATTGTCAATTTTTCCATACCAAGCTCTAGGAGCTTGCTTCAATCCGTACAAAGCCTTCTTCATTCTGTAGACTTAAGTATTCATGTGTTCAACTTCAAACCCTTGAGGTTGTTATAAATACACTTCTTCTTCAATGACACCATTTAAGAAGGTTCTTTTCACATTCATCTAGTGTAACTTCCCCTTCATATTAGCTGCAAGATCTATGGTGGTTTTGATAGAAGTGTATCTGGCTACATGAGAAAACGTCTCTTCATAGCCAATGCCTTCCTTTTTAGAAACTCCACGAGCTACAAACCTTGGTTTACATTTTTCAATACTTCCATCAACAACATGTTTTATTTTGTATAACCATTTGGAAGATACCACATATTTTCTCTTCAGTCTAGGAACTATTTACCATATATCATTCTTTATAATGGATTGGTATTATTCTGTTATGGAATCTACCCATTCTTTCTTTTGTATGGCTTCTTCAAAGAAAGTAGGCTCCTTCTCTATGATATCACACATCAAATCCATATAACTTGATAATGGATTAGGTTTCTTGACTTATCTCATGGGTCCTTATGGGGCACCATACTTCTCTCCATCTTGAATAAGTTCTCTTTCCCAAGATGAATTTATCTTGTGAGATATTGTCATTTGTTGAGGTTCTTGAGATTCTATCATGTCATGATATTCCTGAATCTTGTCATCAGAGGAAGTTGTGACTTCCCTCACTGGTTCAACAACTTTGGGATCTACAGGATCTTATTCATATACTTCTTCAAGATGGCATCTCCTTTATTTCTTGAGTGATTCATCTTCATCAAAGGTTACATCTTTTCTGATATGAATGTGATGATAACCTGGTATGTAAATTATGGAGGCCTTTGAGACCTCACAGTATCAAACAAATATTCCCTTATTTCCTAAAGGGCCCATCTTGGTTCTCTTCTCTTTCAAAATGTGTACAAACAATGGACAACCAAATATCTTGAGATGGATTACTTCTGGATTCTTTCTGGAGAAAATTTCTTTGGGGGTTTTGAACCCAAGTCCACTATGAGATAATTTGTTTCATAAATACACCATTGTTATTCTTCTTCTTCTTCCCATAACTACATTTGAAGATATTGATCATGGATCATAGTCATCACTGCTTCCATTATAATTATGTTCTTTTATTATGATAAACCATTTTGTTGAGCATTGTAGGGAGTGGTGAGCTCCCTCTTAATCCCATAATCTCTACACAAGTTTACAAACTCTTTTGAGGTTTATTCTCCTCCATTATCTAACCTGAGAATCTAGAATTTTTTTCCAGATAGATTCTCTATTAAGGCTTTGACTTCCTTGAATTTTCCAAACACTTCATCTTTTGATTTCAAGAAGTAAACCCAATTCTTGCAAGAATAGTTATCAATAAATGATACATAGTATACATACCCACTAAGAGAGGTTGATGGAATTGGGCCACATACATATGAGGGGATGAGCTCCAGGACTCCTTTTTATTTAATGTCTCTCTTCGAGAAATGATTATTTATGTTATTTCCTTATGCACATCCCTTGCACACACCTTCATGCTCAACCTTTAAATCTAGTAGACTCATAACTTCCTTTCTCACATATGGTAGGGCCTTGTAGTTGATGTGAGATAGTATTCTATTCCAAAGTTCACATGGACTCTCAGTGAAGTGAGTCAAGGTTCCATCTGAGTGACCTTTTAACTTATACAGGCCACCTTCTTCTATTTTAATAACAATTTCCTATTCTATGGTTTTTCCTTTAGGCCACATAAAGACTTCACCATCTATGAATGCAACCTTGAAGCATTTCTTATCTAAATATGAGATAGAAAAAAAATTCTTCATCAAACCCAATACATATAATACATCCTTCATCTTCATTGGGGTCCCTAAATCAAGTTTGTCGGTGGACTCTCCCACTCCTTTGGTAGGGTACTGGTAATCATATCCAAGTGTAAATTTCTAGGGAAAGTTGTTTTTTGTGAGGCTAAAGAGAATGTCTCTCTGATCTATTATGTGCCTAGAAGCACCACTATCTATGAGCCATCTATCCTCTCCATGTGACGTTGATCCTAAGAGGGCATAAAATAAGACATAGTCTCCAATCTTTTCTTTAATCATCTTTGTGGGTGGCTCATAATCTTCAATTGCATGGGCATGGTGTCCTTTTTTATTTCTCTTCTTGTATTCTTCTTTTCTAGCTACAAAATTTTTATCCCCATCTTTCCACAATGGTAACAAATATAAGAGGAGAAATCATTTTCTCTTATTTGTCCTTTCTGAAACTTTTGGAATCTCCTTGGGGGTGAGATTCTTTATGGATGAATCTATTTGGGGAGTGGGACTCCTTATGTAGGTTGGTATCCTTCTTGAAGTGATACATTCTATTTCCTCCTTTAGAATGAGAAACTTGATCTTGATCTTCATCCCTTAATAGTAATGCTTCTTGGTTAGCTACTCTTTCTTCTTCTTGAACACATTAATCCCAAAGACTGTCAAATTGTAGTTTCTCCTTTCTGGAACAAATAGTTTGGATGAATTCATCCCATGGTCTTGTGAGACCATTAAGAGTTGTCATTATGAGTTCATATTCATCTAGGGTATCTCCAATTTATTCTAGATGTTCCTTGAATTGAGAGATCCTAGAGAAATAGTCATGAATTGTTTCTCCTTTCTGTATCTTTGTATTCTTGAGTTGAGTTCTCAAGTTCATCTTTCAGTTAATGTTTATTCCTTCATACAATTAGGTTATGGCATCAAACATTTATTTTTGAGTATTTTGGAAGCCACTTGAGGGATAAAGTGATCTTTAATGGAGTCTGCAATGATTATTTTGTCCCTAACCATATCCTTCTAGTATTTTGTTTTAGCTATAACATCTGTAGGTTCTGGTACATTTTCCTTGATAAATCTTGCAAGGTCATTCTCTTCAAGAATGAGTGTAATCCTATACTTCCAGGCACATAATTTATCCACACCTTTTAACTTGTCAACATTCTTGGTGCTCATAGACATCTTGACTTGGAGCTGGGAAAATGACCAAAGAATGAAAGTGCTCAAAATTTATATCTAAACTTACCAGGCGGTGCAATTGGATGATGAGAGTAGTCTAGTGTAGTAAGATTTCTGAAAAACCAAATTTACCCCTTGAAATTGGGCCTGCGCAAATCTGTACTGGTACTTTTGGTATTGGTTCTGGTTTCTTGGTTTTTTGGTTTTCTAGTACCGATGAAAACTAGGGTTTCACTTTCCGAAGACTCTAGCCACTACAAAGGTGCACCTAAACTACCAATGAGTTTTCTAGGCTAGGGTGCACTTCCCTATATATTTTTTAGGCTGAAATTCTCTTCCAAAAAAATGCCTAATTTTCTTGTACGACAACAATGATGTTTTTTGTAACCCAGTGAAAGGTGCTCTATTTAGTCAAGCTTTGATACCATGTTAAATTTAGAGAAACCATTAAGTTATTTTCAAATTACTAGACAATAATATCATAAGCAAGATCATTGAAAGATACACAGTCACAAGGTACACATCATTTATCCTGGGAAACCCTCATGGGAGAGAAAACCCAACAAAAACTTCCTTAATATATAATTCGAATACAATGTCGAGATAATAAACCAAACATAAGAGAATACCCAACACTATGAAATGCACCTCTCTCTTCCTTCTTCCGACAACTAGAAACTACAACTTCCTTCAAACTTGTGCACTAGATGAGTGACTTGAGTGAGTGAGCTAATGAGGCGCCTCCCACTCTTATTTGTACTAGCTGGCAGGCACTAGGGTGGTGTCTCTTCATCAAGAAGGGTTGACTTCTTCACTTAGTGGTTAAAACCACTTTAATTAGACCTAAGGGTCGAATTATTAATTAGGAGTATATAATTAGGTTTGACCAATTCACAAAAGGGAATTTGGTCTTATACAAAGCCCGAAATGATCAATCCACAAAACGGGATTATCTATAAGATAATAGCTCAATAATACATAGAATATTCTTTGCAGTTACAATATTTCAACAGTTTGCCGACATGATATAGCTACGTTTAAATAATGTTATATGGAATGGTTAATTCTATGTTTAATTCGTAGTTGATAAGCTACACAAAGTTAATTAGAAGAGAATTTTAAAATTTGTGTGTATTTTCAACTAGTAATGTTCTTTAGTTAAGACGGGGAATATTACAAAAGGATTTTGATCATGGAAAGTTAATGGAATCTAAGTTTGATTACAAGGCATAAATAATCATTTAACATTCCATCCATTCCCAAGTCCTATCAATTTAAACTCAAGTGTATTAGTTTCAAGGTTGCAAGTGGGATAATGTGGCATAGAAATCTCATTCAATCTCATTCTCCAATGTTTCACAATATCTAGTTGTTCAATCCTATTAGGCATGGGATAAGTGGAAGAGGATTATTTTGTAGGCTAAATTGTCAATATTATATATGGACCAAACAATTTATTTTTGAACACAAGGTAAGGTACTCTTTGGCTATGTGCTTCAAAGACATTCACATTGATAATTTAATCAATGAAGTGGAAGTTATCAGGTGGTAATTTTGGTTATTTTTGTTCCCTAGTTGGTGGTTATTCTTTGTTCCTCCCTTGGCATTCTACCATTCCACAACATATTTTGATAAATAGGAAAATATAAGGGAACATTCTCCTTCATCCTGTTGGGATAACTCTGTGTGTTGGAAAGTATTTGGAATATATTTATATTAAAAATTTTCAATATTTTTATGCTTCCCTCTAATTGGTTAACTAGAGGAGGTGGGGATTGGTTTAGCTTAGTCTATCATAGTTTATTTCTCTTTTATGATGTCATTTGGAAACTTTAGGCATTTCAAGTGTCAATTGATTTCCCAGGGCATCATGGGAATGTCGACAAGACATTTATGATGTTCAGAGGATCCTTCGATGGTAGGAAGAGTATATTAATGATAACAGGACCTTGATTCTCCCATTTACAACCTCAATACATAGTCACGAGAAACAATGCAACTCTTCGAACTATGAGGTAATGGATATTTTAATACAATAGGAGAGGAAAATACAAACATCAGAGTTGAATGTTCATATTTGAGAACCAAAATTGACAACATTCTCAAAGGCTCTCAATCTGCAACTTCCAATCATCAAATTTATTTAGGCTCAACTCCAAAGGATACCAAATATGAAGACAATATCCTCAAACTTGTTGATAATCTGATTATCAAATGGTTAATAATTACATTTGCATATCCTTTGTTTCTTAACCCAAAGCCATGAATATTTTATTACAAAATATATGTTGAGATATGTATTTAAAAAATATGAAAGATGTTATAATGAAAATATGTTTAAAATGAACATTGTGAAAAAATGTGCATTTACAATAGCCTGGTAAGAAAATCCTAATAAAATATTGATGTAAAGAGTGAAAGAGATAAAGACCATAAAATTTTCTGGAAAAATCCCTACAAAGTCTTAGAAATACAAAATAAGAAATAAATAAGAAGAATTCAAAATAATAACGAAGAAAAAAACAATTTTAAATAATATAAAAAAAATAGAAATCCAAAATAAGAAATAAAATAGAAGAAGAAAAATGAGGAGGCACATCCATCAAAGGATCTTGTCTACTCTCTAAGATGTGCTCTACATAATCTTGAATAGAGTCATCCAATAGAATATAAAAGTGGTTGTCATCCTAGAAATGACTACTATCCATATACTAATCATCACATTCGGCCTCTTAATAATACCAAGCAATTTTTTCTTGATTATATTATTTTGTGACATAATGGTGTTTGATCTCCATGTTATAACTCTCCATAGACTAATCATCACATTTGGCCTCCCAAAAAGACCAATTATTTGTTTCTTGATAATATTTGTCCCAGATGGTCTGCATAACATATCTCTCCATTTTAGCTATGATGTCTTGAATATTTTGAACACCTATATAAATATTTTGAACACTTGTCTTGAGGGATTCAAACTCCTATCGAATTTTCATGAGGAGTCAAGAGAGAATATCCATTGGAAACACCACATATAATATACCAAACAAAATATATTAAAATCCTCTATCCAATGACATTGATATGGTAGCAATCTGAGAACCCTCACAAAAGTTATGAGCTTTGCAATCCCATCATCATCACAAAAAATCATGAAAATTGTCGATTTTAAATAAGTGATATCTTCACTTCTAGAGCTCCAATTCAGACAATTGTTTTTTTCAAATGGGACAATTTTACAAGAGGAGGTTAGATATGAAATTTCTTTGGGTGAATTTGGCACCAATTGCTATTGAAATCAACAAAATCTCATGGTCATCCATGGAAAAAACCTTGAAAAATTGGATCATTTTAAATTAGTGATATATTGGCCTCCAAACTCTTATTTGGAATTTTTTTTTTGAAATTGATTTTTTTTCCAAGAGAAACATAGATATACAACCAGTTTCTGCAATTTATGTACCAAAATCTATAGGAATTTTCCAGAGTATCATGACCCTCTTTTTTTTTCTTCTTGAAAAAATATGCAAAATAGAAAAACAAATTCCCTTTTCTCGTAGATGAATAAATCACTTGGATACCACTTGTTAAGTTCTTTAGACCTGTAAATACAATAACCATGCAATATCCATAGAAAAATATTAAATAAATCTCACTTTACTATTATCAAACCATTAGGGTAGGAAAACACCATACAATTGATCCTCTTGAGGAAGGGATCCACTCCTATTCACTTTCCTCTTCGAGGGGGAAACCTCCTAATGAGATACATGCTCCAAATATAATACCTTAAAACTTTCCCATTATATTTTTCATACCTCATTTATATATCTCTATCTACTATATAAGAACCTTCTAGAGGAGGAACCTTCTAGAATCAAAACCTTCTAGTAATCCCTCTTTCATTTATTATGTTCACACTAGGCATTATTTGATAATATTGGTATTGATACATAACAATACCTATCTACTAGTATTTCCCTTGGGTACCTCGCTAGGTACCCCATATTATTCCCCTAGCTAGACACTACACTCAAATTAAACCCATAAAAAAAATTACTTTTACTTAGGGATTAGTCGTTTTAAGCATTACACATTATATTAATGGTTATTAGGGTTAGAAATTATATTGGGGATTAGAAGAGTTAAATATTATGCAAGTTAGTAATTATAAGGTTTAGTTGATATGTTTTTTTTTTTTAAGTAAGAAGAGTCTATATTATTTTTGAACAAGATTTACATATATACAAAAATGTATGAGCTTAACCAATTGCCAAAAATTCCATGAAAGTATTTTGGATTTCAAAATAAACTGAGAAAATGGCATGTCTCTCTGAGAAAACTAGGCTATAATAGATTGACTATAACTAAAAGTCTGAAGAGTACTAAATCAACAGATTCGTCTTGAGCCTCTAGGACTAGCTATAAAAAAGTTCATATAAAAATAGATAGAGATACCTGTAGAACATGCTAGTACTGGGCATGAGGATCCTGAGTAGAGGAAGAGTCAACCTCTCTTGAGCGATTAGCAATAGTCGAGGGCCCCATGCAGGCATTGGTTCCAACTAGAGGGTGAAAGATACCACTTAGATGCTAAACCATCCATGAAAGAACTAAAACTAGATAGTCATTTTTCTCCACAAAAGTCTCCATCATGCACTTCAGCTGTCTAAAGTGTTTGTCCTTGGAAAGAATCCCCAAGGCCACCATGGTTTTTGTGTGCTATTATCACTCCAAAGTTTTGAAATATTTGGAAATTATTTTCCTATCACCTCCTATGTATGGAAGGAAACCCCCAACCATCTTTTCAATTTCTTCATCAGATTTAAAATATCTCACGATCCTAGCCTCAACCTCCAAAGAAGCCATTGTGGATTTTATCTCCTTTGGAATAGTTTCATGAAAATAATTAGCTATGTCTGTTGCAACTATGGATGGCTATGACGGGCCAACAAAGGAAGCTCTTGGATTGCATTCATGAGGATCCATAAGATATAGGATAAAATAAATGGAAGGACAATAAGAGAGATGATAACAAAGTAAAGGACCATAAATGATACCTAGAGAGAAGAAACTCATATTTATAAGAATCCCAACCCTGTCCAGGAGAATAATTATACTAGAGAATGGGTGGATATGCCTCTTGAAAACATGAAAATCCATTATCTTCAGGTGTACAAAGACCCCATAGCCTGACATGAACATGATTATCAACATGATGGAGGGGTGTGTCTGAGATCCCAGGATCACGTGATATATCCATATCATCATCTTGTGTAAGAACCCCATTAAATTCTATGACAATTGATTTAGCTACAGGGGTACATACTCTATGCGATCCATCATGTCACCACTCTTCCTCACTATTAGTTGTCTTAGTAATTTCATTTCACACCTTCGGAATTACCCACGACCCATCAAATTTATTTATTATTTCACCCCCCTGTGGAACTAAGGGGGAATCCACCATCTTTCCCACCACGTGGTTTCCTGAACTGGAGGAAACCCTACCCATGGGGTGATATGGAAGTTATGGATATGAGGTGATACCATTTATTACGTTTAGGTTCATTGTATTGTATAATTTTGTATATTAAGGGTTAAATTTATATAAGGGTCGATATGGGTTAAGGGATATAATGGTTAGGGGTTATGTAATTATTAAGGGAGATTATGAGGCATTTATATATGTTGAGTATCAAGGGAATCCATATTATATGCTAGGTTGCTTGTGTAGAGTGTGAACAAAAGGTCCCTTGTTAGAAAACTTTAAAAACTGTGCGTATATATGATTGACCACCCAACTTGGAGCAGAATGGGAAGGATTCTTTGCGATGTATCTCTCTCTTCCTATTATTAGTGCAATTATGTCATAGTTCTTGGCTACAAAGACACATGTGTCAAAAAAATGAGTTATTTAATTTCTTCCACACAATTTTATGAAATGCTAATTTCACAACTCTCTACCCAAGAAATTTAGTGGAAATCCTTAAAGTCAACTTATTGTGGAAAAAAATTAAAAATATATATAATCTAAAATCATAGATACAAATAATTAATATATATATATATATATATATATATATATATATATATATATATATAAATTCATTCAATCTTATTTTCAATTCAATAATATAATTAAATTATATGATAAAAGTAAAAATTAAAAAAAATAAACCCAAGCATGAAGGCATAGGAGTTTTGGGATATATTTGTTATATTAAGAGAGATATATAATAGGTTAATGGTTAAAATGGTTTAGGTTTATCTTGGAGATAATAAAGCATTTATATATGTTATGAATTTTAAGGGAAAGTATATTAGTGTGTAAGTTGTTTGTGTAGAGTGTGAATAAATGGGGTCTTTTGTTAGACAACTTTAGAAACCTTGTTTACATAAGGTTTATCACCCAAATTGGAACATACTGGGAGGGATTATTCAAGAGAAGAACCAAGATACATGTGCTAAGATATGGAATTAAGAAATAAATTTACACAACTTCTAGAAATGTTCGTTTAACAACATTTTACCTAAACTTTTTTAATGAAAACATTAAAATCAACTTATTATGAAAAAAAAATATTATATAACTTAAACTAATAAATAAAAATATTTAATATATATCTAAAATAAATTCAATTCATACAATTTTTAATAAAATAATATAATTAAGTTAAATAACCAATAAAATTAATTAATTAAATAAAGAAAAGTACTAAAATATGTTAAATGTTTTATTAAAAGAAAAATTATATTCACACAAAAAATATTTCATATCTTAATTGTTTGAAATACATGTTGGAAAAAATAGATCTTCTCCCTCCACCTCTTCCCACTCCCTCTCCCCACTTCCACCTCTCTATCCTCCCTTATATCTCCCCCCTTTCCCCCACCCTCTCTCTCT
>JASDQU010737290.1:254209-290998 GCA_032191745.1 Picea mariana
ATCTAATGGCTCTGGATGGTTCAACCAATCCTCCATCATTTCCAACTCCTTCTCTGATGGAGTGAGCATCTTAATTGTGTGCTCTTCTTCTTCCCTTGCTATCATCTTCAATGTTGCAGCTGTCTCCCCTTCAGCTTCCTGGCTGAAAATTTCGAGTCATTCTTCTGAATTATCCTTTTCCTCTGCTTGGGCAACCTTTGATATCTACTCCATCTCTTTGAAAATCACCACTGGCTGTCTTTCTACTATTGCTACATTGACAACACACATCTTGGCCTCAACTGGGCTATATGATAGGAATGCCTTTATCCCACCAATCACTAGAATGCTCTTTCGATATTCCTTCTCTATTAGTTGTCCTTACTGATATGAAATCACCTATGAGATCATCTTATATGTCATATCGTCTCGTTGACCTGAACTCACCTCTGAGTTCATGAGACTGTTATACAGTCCCATTTGCTCTCCCTTTCCGATCTGGCAATATGGGATTTCCTCTCTACCCTCCTGGCAGTCTATGAGATCCTCCAACGATCCCATATCCATCAACACTCCTTGCTAACATGAACTCACTTCTAAGCTCCCAAGACTTTTAGATAGTCTCATCTCCTTCTCCCTACCTACCTGGAAAATTGGGAATTTTCTGCTGCCCACTTAGCAGTCTCTGAGAACTTCCAGTGATCTCTTCTCGTCATCATCATTGAGATTTCTCCCAGCTTTTGGCTCACAAATATGAACTATTTATTATTCATCCTTGAGGCTTTCAACATACCTCATCCATATTTTCAATATCCTCTGCTGCCTTTGGGCCAACAACTCCTTGACTAGCCACTTTACTTTCGTTTTCATGGGCCATTCATATACCCATCATGATTTTTCACTCTGTTGCACCTACAGTGAAAGATCTTCCATCCTTGCTCTTATCTTAGCAAGCTCTTCATCCATATCTTGTTTTCTCTGATGTTGGTGGTTCTTATTTCCACCATGCCCATTGCCTTTAGTAGCCATATTCATGTTCCTGTATGCCCTCCTGGAAGACTTGTTGCTGTCACTCTGCAACTGTGAGTGCTTCCAGCCTTTCCTTACAGTCGACCTGACTGTCTATTGATTGCTGCATATTTGTGAACAATCACCACAGAGTTTCAACACTCTACCTTCCTTTGTTTTTCCTCTGGCTCCCTCTACCTACAATATACTGACAAAAATAAGCTCTCATACCACTTGATGCAGACCCCTGACCCTTGAGCCAAGATCCGTATAGGATCAATCTTCTTCTTGAATCCACAGAACTAAAATAGTTCTTTCTAGCCTCAATGGAACCCCAAAAATATGATCCATAGGTCCTTCATGAAAACCCCACCTACACAACGTGCACTAGGTGTGAGTCTTCACCTCCACACGACCACCAAATATGACCTTCGACCAAATCTGACCTTCAGCCAAAATGCCAAAATATCCGTCTATGTGATTGCGTCCTCCATGACCACATCCCTACTTCAAAACACATCGTGTTTCATGAATTTAGGGTTTTTAACACAAAGTGCCTCAACTCCTTGTCATTGAAAATGCCAAAATGCCAAAATGCCAAGCCAAGAGATGCTTTTCACATTTCACAACTTTGGGAGTTTCAACAGAAAGCACCTCGGCTCCTTGTCCTTGGAACTTTCGAAATGTCGAATCCTGAAATACCGAAATGCCGAAATTCCACTCCAAAGGGAGATCAATGACTGTGAGCCTCCTCTGATCCAATGACTTACGTTCTTTCAGGATTTTGTGGGTCTAGAATCCAAACTCTTACCCTTTGTATCCCCGATAGCCAAAATGCCTAAATATATATTCTAAGAGATCAATGGTCCATGTCCCTCTTGAACCAACGACTATGATCCAACTAGATCGATGGCCCACATCCTTTTGAGAATTTCCCTGAAACCTTGACCACTTGCCACATATCCTCCTATGGATGATCACAATTCTTTTGGGATTTCGTGAGCTGGGACTTCTTGTCTCCTAAATCCTTCTCCTTGAACTCCTAGTATCCAAAACCCTGATGGATTTTATATCTTTGCCACACATCCTTTGATATGGACACCCCTGATTCTTTCAGGACTTTGACGGGTTCTCTCTCCTTTCTGTTGTTATGATATTAACCCACATGAAGCTTCTCTTGGATCTGATGGCTGTCAGTGCTCCGCACTAGATTTGATGGTTCAGATCTGTTCTACTGCACACTCTCCTCCTGCTACCTAGACATAGACTCAACGGTCCAGATCTCGTCCTCTACCCAATCCAATGGTAGTTGTGCTCCCTCCTGAGCTTGTGCTTATTCCTTCTCCCTAGAAGGATTTAAGTGTATCAAAGGTCTCAGCCTTTGATTCCTCCTTTCTATGAGTCCTCCAACCTTGGTCTCGCTTATGTTATTGGGACATTGTCCCTCCTAAACTTTGGGACTTAGAGTAAGTCCTCTCTTGGCTCCCACTCCCACGCTTGACCTCCTGAGCTTTAGAATTGAAAAAAATTCTTTCTTGACTCACTCCTTGTGCTTGATGAGCCTTCAGATGGTTATCTATCAAAACTTCACCTGAGTGTTGGCCTAGTTCACTCCTTGCATAGGTCTTTGTCCTCCTTGAGCTTTGTCAACTCTGAAACCTTGAAACGTTTATCAATTTTCTGCTCCTCTCGGCTATTTCTCTGTGCACAAAGACATTGTTCCTCCTGAGCTTTGTTCACTTTGAAACCTCAAAGGGTTTCTTGACCTCTGCACTCCTTGCAAGGTCCCTACACACAACTGTGATATCTGTCCTGCACTTATCCTATTCGAACCTCTAAATCTCTCTGTCCCTTTCTGTCCTTGAAGGGATGTAAGTGCCCTCTGGAAACTTCCTTCTCAAACTCAGTTTTCTGAGCCTGTAGGGTGTTGAGTAACCCTGTGAAGGTCTTTCCTTGACGCTTTTTCTCTCTCTGAACCCAAGTTGAGTTCCTTTTGTGCAAACTATGCACGCGCTCAATTCCCTCTTGGAAGAGCTCTACAGAACCTTCAGTAGTTCTGTCTTCTCTATGCCTTCCTCTGCATAGTCTCACCTCCAAGGTTTTTAGAAACCTTGAGGCTTATCCCTGAGTCTAAGACTTCCTCTAGTGCACCCTCCTAGCACAACTCTGTCCAAATTCCATAGAATTCATAAGTGCACTCTATGCACTGGCTTACAAAACCCACAGTGTTCTGTCATGCAACCTCTTGCATGGAGCCACAAAGAACCAAACATGGAATAAAAGAACCCAACAGACAACAACTTTTGTCTGTAACCTGCAAATGCACATATAACATACATCTACATCATATCATTAACACATAAATACATTCATCAACATAAACAAAATAACATGCAGGAAAAATTGCTTTGATTGTATTAATATGAAATGCTTATTTACAATGTGTTTGAGCTCAGACTGCAAAAGAGTCTCAGCTCTCTTCTCCTCTCTAACCTATTCTCTATTCTATTCTCCTTCCTGAACCTAATCTAGATACAAAAAAGATCTTTTTACAAAAGATGGGTTCATTGAGATCTTCCCTCCAAGCTACCTACTCTCACAAATTACATTCAATTACATTGAATGGCTATCTAGTCCGAATCGGATCTAGATCTCATCCTTACAACCATTTAAGGCAACATTTATTTAAAGCTTGTGCACATGCATGGCTTTTGTCTCTACTAGCCTTACAACATTTATTACAATTTTCAAATTTTGAAAAAAAAAAACGAGAAGGTTGTGCCTCTCTCCTACATTGAATGCACGCTTGATGTGCTGGTTGGCTGGCACGTAACTGACTTGGAGCGATGCTCCTGCATCATACTCCTTCATTGTGAAAAATTCATGAGCCCCTTCTTATGAGCTTCCCAACATCGCTGTAAAAATCCACCTGGATCCCAAACAGTTCTTTGGAGTTGCCCATCGTCTCCATCACTTTGCTGTTGTTGTTGTTGCTGCTACCTTGCTACTATGGAAGGTTCTCCTCTACTCAGCTTCCCTTTGATGACCTCTTTTTCTGATCATATCATCAGCCTTATGATCTCCTCAATCTCCTTGTCCAACTGCTGTAGTGGCTAGCTCCCTTTATGCAGTCTCCTCAGCTGCACTTCATCCTCATTGGTGGGTATATCATCATGATCCCCCATGTTATTTTCCTCTTCTGTGGCACTAGCTAGCCACTATGTTGCAGAATCCTCTTCTGCAGTTTCATCATTGAGTCTCTGCTCAGCTTCCTCTTATGATAGCTTGACTGTCATCTCTCCTGCTAGCATATCTACAAATTCCTCCAGCTTCTCGTTAGACTGGGATTCTTCTTCATCTTCTGTTGCTTTCCTTGGCATTGCAGTTATCATCATCTGTTCATCTCCCTAGTTGAAATTTTTGAGCGATTCTTCAGAATGATGCTTTGCTAACATTTGCATGATTGTATACTCATGGAAATCATCTACTAGCTCTGTATGGTTCAACCAATCCTCTATAATCTCCAACTCCTTCTCCCATGGAGTGAGCATATTAATTGTGTGCTCTTCTTCTTCCCTTTTTGTCAGCTTCAGTGCTACAACTGTCTCCCCTTCAGCTTCTTGACTGAAAATTTTGAGCCATTCTTCTGAATGCTCATTTTCCTCTGCTTGGGTAGCCTCTAATATCTGCTCCATCTTTTTGATAGTCACCACTGGCTGTCTTTCTGTTCTTGCTGCATCAAAAACACACATGCTGGCCTCAACTGGGCTATATGGAAGGAATACCTTTATCCCACCAATCACCATAATGCTCTTATAATCTTCCTTCTCTATCAGTTGTCCTTGCTGATATGAACTCACCTCTGAGCTCATCTTCTCTGTCAGCTCCTCTCACTAATCTAAACTCACCTTTGAGTTCATGAGACTATTATATAGTCCTATATGGTCTCCCTTGCTCACCTGGCAATATGGGATTTCCTCTTTGCCCTCTTGGTAGTCTATGAGATCCTCCAACGATCCCATCTCCATCATCACTCCTTGCTAACATGAACTCACTTCTGAGCTCCCAAAACTTTTAGACAGTCTCATCTCCTTCTCCCTACCCACCTGGCAAATTGGGAATTTTTTGTTGCCCACTTGGCAGTCTCTGAGATCTTCCAGTGATCTCTTATCCTCATCACCACTGAGATTTATCCTAGCTTCTAGCTCACAAACATGAACCACTTCTTCTTCATCCTTGATGGTTATAGCATACCTGAGCCATATTTTCAGTAGCCTTTGTTACCTTCGGGCCAACAAATCCTTGACCATCCACATTACTTTCGTTTTCATGGGCCATTCATATACCCATCGCGATTTCTCACTTTGATGCACCCATAGTGCAAGCTCTTCCATCCTCGCTCTTATCTCAATGAGCTCTTCATCCACCTCATATTTTCTCTACTGTTGGTCGTTCTTCTTTCCACCGCATCCATGGCCTTTAGTAGTCATCTTCCTGTTCCTGTCTACCCTCTTAGAAAAATTATTACTGTCACTATGCAACTGTGAGTGCTTCCATCCTTTCCTTATAGTCGACCTGACTATCTATTGATTAATGTGTATTTGTGAACAATCACCATAGAGTTTCAACACTCTTCCTTCTTCTTTTTTTCCTCTAGCTCCCACTGCCTACAATATACTGATAGAAACATGCTCTAATACCACTTGATGTAGAATCGTGACCCTCAGTCTAAGATACGCACAGGATCAATCTTCTTCTCGAATCTGCAGAACTAAAATAGTTCTTTTGCACCTCACTAGAACCCCATGAATCTAATCCACAAGTCCTTCATGAAAACCCCACCACCACAATGTGCACTAGGCATGAGTGTTATAACCCTAAATTGCACCAGACATGCTTACCTGGCATCAGGCCATCTCAGATTCCTTCTTTGCCAAAACATTGTTGAACAAATCTTTAAAAAACCTCTTTTATAAAGGCCCACGTGTCCTACTCCATTGCTTCACGTGTGTATAGACTAGCTGACCTAAAACAACCCACGTGTACCTACAAAAGAACGAAAAAAGGAAATTTGCTGACGGAACACATAGCTTTGGGTGATTTAACTAAAACTCCTGGCCATGCATGGCCGAGGGTTCGACCAAATACCTAGCTCCTTCTAGCCTGTAAAAGAAGGGGTAGGGATCCCATTTGGAAGAGGAGAAGAATAGTAAAGAAACTCTACTCAATTTCACATTCCCATTGTCCCAACCCTTTAGCCATCAGTGTGCAAGGAGAAATACAGAGCAAAGAAGTTGGAGGACATTTGAAGAGGAGCCCAAGATCAGGTTCATGGAGTAGTGGTCAATCTTGACATTGTAAGTTGATTCATTCAAAGTAATAAAGAAATTCTTTCCCTGTCCCTCTTTATGAGTTTTTCATAGTTTGTTAAATACATGTTTGAATCTCTAACCCATTAGTCTGTAGGTAAAATGCATGTGTAGTTTGTTTCTTGTTTTGTATGCAGGTCAGCCTTAGGAGGATGACTACTAACAAGTGATCAAGTGAGAGGAAGGATCGACATCGATGCTTAGAATAAGGTATGTTGGTCTAACCATGTATTTGTTGAAAAGGAATGGGGTTTAAGTCTGGTTACGAAGGTAGAAAGTAGGTTTCTTTTGGTCATATCTGCATGCATAATATAACCCCATTTTCTAGTCTATAAGGGGATTTCCCACTCACAACAGAATTGGCGACCGTACTGGGGAAGTCTCTTGGGTTCCTGGGAATTTTATTTTTTGGGTATTTTTAAAAAACTGGTTTCCTTTCCTATTTTTTGAGGTTTCTGCAAAGTGTGAGCTAATAGGGATTCTGGTCTTCCATACCAGTTACCTCTGTTTCTTTCCTAGACTATAATTTTTTTTTTCCGAGACCCATAGAGGTACATGCTGCCTGTATAAGGTCTACACACGTGTACCCATGCCCTACATTGTTATAGTCCACATGCAAATGCTAGTTGAAGAAGTAGCAGTAGCGTGTAAGATTCCAGAAAATTGTGGAGGCAGTCATCCTCTTCCCTATGAGAATTTGTCATTCTCAGGGGTTTTCTAGAACTCTTTCTAGTCTTGGTTGTTTGCAGTTTTTAGCTCAGGGGTCACCTCAGATTGGTTTGTTTTATGAATTTTTCCTTGCATTTGTTATTTTCTGTTAAAGAAAGTGTTTGAGCCTTCAAGAGATCCTTGTTCTCAGTATCAGTGGTCTCTGCCTGGTTTGGATTTCCTATTTTTATTTATTTCAGAGTTGTAGAGATACACATGGCCTGTATAAGGCTAGCATGCATGTACACGCCCTCTGACTCTACACAGATCACGTGCACATGCTTGTTGTTGAGCTGTCAGTAGTGTGCTTGTGAAGGGTAGTTCTTGTTGAAGGAGAGGAAGTCATCCTTTCCCTTGACAAGAGTTATACCTCTCAGGATCTTGAATCTCTATCACAGTAGTCAGTAGTGTGCTTGTGAAGGGTAGTTCTTATTGAAGGAGAGGCAGACATCCTTTCCCTTGACAAGAGTTATACCTCTCAGTATCTTGAATCTCTATCATAGTTGTTACACATTATGTTCATCATCCCTATGACCATTAATGATGTAAACCTATCTATTGTCTTCAGAGGGGTCAGTGGCCTAAGTTCCTGAAGAGACAAGGGAGAAGAACTTTTACTGAGAAAAGAAGTTGCATTTTCCCTTGTAAAAACCCTGTAAAAAAGGAAGTTCGTAGGTTGCTATATAGGCAGGGTGAGAGAATGACCCATTCTTCCAGGTTGCACCATAGCTAGGGTGCGAGATGTTTGCAGGTTTCTCTATAGCTAGGGTGCGAGAATGCCTACACGTGGGAAAAATGAGCGTTTTATTGAATCTTCTAGAAGGAGAAGATTTTATGGTGAGGTGGAATCCGAATGGTTTGGATCTTACTCGCTTTCATGATTTAGTGGGATCATCCTAACCTCCTCACCTTATCCTCTTCAACTTATAAAAGGATAGGAATTCTCATGGAGAAAGTTAGCTTTGTTGGTTCTTGGCTGGCTTGGAATTATTAGTTTGGTTGGAGTGGCTTTGAGATTTTCTTTGTCAAGATAGATTGTGAATATCATCAGATCTATGCTCTCAGAATTCTTGGAGTGAAAGTGTGTGGGGAACGAAGGACAGTTGGAAGGGACCTTACGAAATCAAGGCCATGGTTGTAATCTCTCCTTCAAATTTAATATGATACAGTAATATGATTCTTTCCTATAAAGCTTGTTGTGTTTTATTGTATGATTCCTTGATCACATACATAGGTTTATATTGAGTTTATACTATTACTATCACTTTGGTTGGTTTCGTTCTTTTGCAAGATCATCATTGTATGAGCATTTGAATGGAGCTAGGATGGCGATGGCGAGAGGAAGTGACATTTAAAAGGTATGTCACTCATCCTTATTTAGTTAGTAAATTCAATACTTAAAACTTAAGGAAAACACCATGTTCTGTTCTGTTTTGTTCTAGATCCAGGTGGATCTAGGGAGATCTGTTAGTGTCTGCACCTATGGATTTATCCAATAACAAAATTGTAGACCTCACTGGGGAACGGATTGTTTCCTTGTTAGTCTAGTTTCCCTTGCTTTGATTGCTTGTTTTTTGGTTTCCGAGTCTGTGCAACATTCATCCAAACTCTCTGGATCTAGAAGTTCACTTAGATTCCCTATCCTTTTTCAACATTTTATTTGATTACAGGCATTCTCGTACTGTACCCTTTAGTGGCCTGTGAGAATCATTGATGTTTGCACCCTACTGTTCAGTTAGGTGAAAACTTCTCGCACCCTACCAATGTCTAGCTTGTGAGAATACCTAATTCTTTCATTGCACTCTATTGCTAGGCTGCAAACTTGTTTGTGAACATTTTTGGATTGGGTCTGGTCATCTTTTGATGACCCAGTTTTGCATTGATCAAGTGGATTGAGATTTTGGAGCCTATATTGATCTGCTTACAGTCTGCTTGACATCCTTTGAGTTTCTTTTAGCCAGTTTTGCTTTGTTTGGTTTTGAAGGATTAGTCTCTTTCTTTGAGTGTCTTTCAATTACAAAGCACGTGTTTTCTTTAGAATTGTTTAGGGAAAGATCAGATTTCTTCTTAATAGTTCACTTTAAAAGAGAACTTTTTAGTTTGGGTTTCTTTGTTTTAAGAAAGTTCATTATTGCTTTTAGTGAAATTTTTGAAAAAAAAAGATTTAATTTCTTGCTTTATATTAGATTGGGGGCATCCTTGCATTTGAAGTAGAGAAATTGCATGATTCTTGGCATTTTTTGATCTTAAATTATGAAAAATTTTCCCCCTCATGGTCGGGAGGGGCCATGAATCATGCATTGGTGTTCAATACCTTTTTCTCTTTTCTTGAGAATCTTTATATTGAGGAGTTTAATATATTTTGGGACATCGTGAATATGGGAATGATAAATGTTTTCTCCTTCTTGTAGCATAGCTTTCATTGAAATGAAAAGATTGCATTTTCATATCTTTGCATAATTTTTGAGTCGGTCAAAACACCATATTGTCCACGCCATCTTCCTTTTAAGTAACAACAGCCATAAAATAAAGCACTCATAAAAATTGATTAGACATTTTTATCTTTTTGGTAGCAAACCTACATTATATTAGTTGTAGAGATTTGGAATAGGTGTGAAAGATGACTTTCCAAAGTTGCAAACAAACATAGAATCTTGAGTTAGGGAGCAGTTAAATCAACTTATTACATTTTGTCCTGGGAAGCCCTTCTAACACAAGGGTCAATCACAAGGTTGTATTGAGACTAGCAGAGTTACTCACCCTGCTTTGTTGGTCTTGGTGTAGAGATTACACATATTATGGGGGTCACTTGAAGGTATACCCACAATGATGAGTGGAAGCCTCTCAAGTTGATTCCGGGCTAGATACCCTGCCCTTGCGTGTGGATCGGACTGCCGACTGTCCCCCCAGGCTTTATTGTTGTCAGTGATAACCTTAGTGGCCTATCTCTTTAGGGTCTTTACAAAAGGTGACTGTGCAGGGGCAAGTCTTCATGGTACCTAGAATCGACATTGGCCAAACTCACTCGGGCTCCTTGGAGAGTATACCCACAATTATGTCTGGGAGCTTGCACCAGGGTGTAAGTTCGTTAAGAAGGTTGTCAACGTAACTTTTCCACCCGCTCTATCTCAGCCCCTTATTACATTGTTCCCACAACGTTGGATTTCATCACCAACTAGTGTGTTCATTGTGAGAAGGTTTTGTTTGTTTGCTTGCTTCCTAGATTTTTAGCATGTGTTGTTTGTTTTCCCTAGTGGACTCTAGATTGGATTTATTTAATGGTGTCAGTTCTTGGAATGACCAATGAAGGAACCAATACTCTAGGGGAACCTTTTGTTTTTCCTTCTTATGGAAACATTGGTCCTCTTCACATTGCTACTTTGAACCTTCCAGGTCTCACTATTGGATTACTAGTATGGTTGTTTTCCACTCAGGTAATCCCGAATGTAGTTAGTTCTTCAGTCACAAGCACTTCACCCCAAGAGAATCAACCTCATGTTGATCCTTCACCTTCTTCACCAGTAAGGTATTCTTTGCCTTCTTCTCTTGCAATGTCGCCTTCCATTTCATCTTCCTCGTCGAGTGAAAGTTCTGACGCTAGTAACCCGGTGAATAAGAAGAAGAAGAAAAGGAAGATTAAGAAGAAGAAAGATAAACAAGGGTCAAAACCTCCAACCACTGTCAAACATGTTGGAAAACAACTAGTTACTGTTAATCGTGCTGGGAGTGTTGATGATGTCAAGATCACCCAAACAACCTGTAAGCCCAAGTACCCTTGCAGGCTTTGTAAGGGTAGCCATCTTCTCAAGGATTTCCTTGGTCTACCCAAGGTTATAGAAGTATGGTCTACACATCCTCACCAACCCATGTCGTTAGCCTCTGAACAACATGCTGATGACCCCCCGTCAACTAGTCAAGATACCATTGAGAAGAAAAAAAGTAGAGTCAAGTTCCCATGTATGTTATGCAAAGAGAGTCATCTAACTCATCTTTTCCCTCATATGGACAAAGCCTCAGAATTACTGGAAGACATGAATGTTTCACAGCCTCAACTTCCAACCGCTTATCGCAAGTTTTCTCTCAACCCACCTGTAGTTGATGGAATGATCACTCTGGTCCCTTCACCGGTCAATCTGGTTGATCATGTCGTCAATCTGGTCACGTCCTTAGTTGAACCAATAGACCAAGTGGTTGATCCGATCCCATCCTCGGTCAACCCCACTCTCCTGTTAGAGAGTGAAACCCAAGCGATCGATTCATTTCCACCTGTTGACCCCATTCTCCCCTTGGAGAATGAAACCCAAGTGGTTGATCTGATCTCTCCATCGGTCGATCCTACTCTCCCGCTAGAGAGTAAACCCGATACTGCCCATATTTTTCTCGTTGATATAGACTCTGTCATGTTAAGGGGTATTCCTCCTTCTCCCGTAGGACCCCCTCCAAGTAATGAGACCATCCGTTTTGATTGGGGTGTGCTAACTAGATCTCGTCTTCCCTCTCACATTCCTTTTCAGATTACAGTGAAGGTTTGTGGTCTAGACGTTCCCCAGATGCTGATAGATGAAGGTGCATCTGTTAGTATTTTGTCCTCTTTTGCTTGGCAAGCTTTGGGTTGTCCTCCACTTGCGTCAGCTACATAGAATCTGTTAGCTTTTAACAAAATAACCAGTCAACCTTTAAGGACTCTTCCTCAGTTTCCTATAACTTTGAGAGGGAAAACTATCTTTATTGACGTCATGGTAGTCCAATACCCCTTGGATTTTTCTTTACTCCTTGGGCGAGATTATGTCTATGCCATGAAAGCTATTATGTCCACTCTTTTTCGTGTGATATCTTTCCCTCACGATGGACGGGTTGTGATTGTTGAACAAATTTCATTCATTGATCCCACCTGGATTGCCTCCCTGAATGGTTCTTGTATGCAGACAGTATCGCCCCCGCCACAGGTCAATTATGTGGCATTGTCCCCCATGGCTTCAACTTTTGATGAATTAGATCCAGTAGTTGACATGGTAATCTCTTCGATAGGGTTGTTAGAGCCTGATCTCTTAACTCCTGTCACGACCCTCAACATGATGTTCTTCCAGAGTGTGTTTCTTCTTTCCAGTGAAGACCTCTTGGAAGCCATGACCGAGTTTTGTCCCTTGACATGGTGTCATTACAGAGCATTGTCCTCTTGGAATCCATGATCAAGAAGGTTTCCAAGGATAGTTTTTTGCATCTCTGCTGCAACCTCATTAAAAAATGAAACAGAGGTCTTTGAGCATGGTTTTCTGATTTCAAGCTCGTTAAAAAATGAAACCACTTGAGGATATTTTTTGCGTCTCTATAGCAACCTCGTTAAAAAATGAAACAGAGGTTACGAGCATAGTTCTTGTTTCTATGTCAAGCTCATTAAAAAATGAAATAGTTTTTCCCCTCTCTGCTTGAGTTAAGTTCTTCATCTAGTATTTGAAGCTTCATTTCCTTCACCTTTGTCGTTGGATGAAATGAAGCTTGGGTGGAAATACTTCCAGCCTCTGGAATTCATGCTGAAGTAGAGCCACTAGTTTCTTAAGCTGGGGGCTAAGTACCAACCATGCGTTGGGAAGTTGCAAGCATGCTTTCCTCTGGTTCAAGCTTGTGTAAAAATGAAACCAGGTCCAAGCATAGTTTTGTTTAGTTTTTAAGCTTGTGTGAAAAATTAAAATCTATTCCAAGTGGTCCAAGCACAGTTTTGTTTAGTTTTTAAGCTTGTGTAAAAAATTAAAATCTATTCCAAGCATAGTTTTGTTTTGTTTTAAAGCTTGTGTAAAAATGAAAAAAATCCCGAGCTTCATATTTGTTCTTTCTCATGCTTGTAAATCAATGAGAATGTAACCAAGTATACTTTTATCACTTTTTCGGACTCGTAAATGTTATACAAAAAAGGAACCCCCTGGAGTTCCCTTTAAGCTATTTTTAGACTCTCTAAACATGAAAAGATTTCTGAGCGACCTTGTTCTTTTCATGCTCGTTAAAGTATTTGAGGAAAACTTTTGATGAGCGATAGTTTATCACTTTTTCAGTCTCGTCGAACTAATTTACGAAAAAGGAACTGGGAGAGTTTTCTTTAAGTGTTTTTCAGACTCTCTAAACATGAAAAACCCTCGAGTTTTCTTTCTTTGGACTCGTTAAACAAACATCGAAAGGCCCATATGGGACCGAACCACTCCTTCCTAGGGTTCGTTAAACATACTCCGAGAGACTCATTTGAAGGATGAGCTTACATTACAAGAATATGTTATCCTCCTCAAGCTTGCATAAAAATAAAGAGGTACTCGCCAGAAATGGTGGGGGGAAAATTGGGAAAGAAATGTATCTAAAACTGTATTCTGTGGAAGAGTCGCTTTTGAACATGACACCCTTTCACTCACCTTGTGTCTAGGTTGGAAAATCCAATTGTATCCTGATCATACTCCTTTATAAGATTACAAATTGGTCTGTGATCCCTGTTGTTGAGTCATTATTTTCCAAGACAGTTGTCATGTCGTCAATATGTTCAAAAAGATGTCCAACCTGAAAATCCTTCTATTGCGTCAGCCATTTCTGCAGTCTTTAATCCTTCTATTGTGTCAGCCATCCCTGATTCAGTTCTGAATCACTTGTTACTCTGATCTACATCAAATCTTGTTACTTGTTTCATGTCATTGATGTGGGATACATTAAGGCCCTCCTGTGATGAGTTTTTTCTTGTCGAATTCAACTCATTATCCATGAATTAGACTTAGAAACTAATTGGTACCTTGGAACTTGCATGCCTCAATGGCAGGTTTCCTTGCTTTCGACAGTGGGTTTTCATAGTTGACCCCTGATTGGAAGATTCCGCCGAGTGTTTGACTTCAGCTCATTTATTCACATTCATTGGATTGTACTAGTGTACCTTGGGAGTCATTGACATTAATGGTGATTTGTCTCACACTTGTTAACGATATACACTAATGATCGGTAATCAAGTGGTTTCTACCATGTTCAACTTCAATGCATGTATTCACATGGTTAAATTTGTACTATAGAGTAGTGGAGATGAAGACCCTAGATATTTTCTGACAGATCCAGGTTGCGTTGGAGTATATTCAGTGTACTGTTGCATAGATCCACATTGTATTTCTGGTGTATATGTTCAAATTTGAGTCTTTAACACATAGATCCACAGTGTATTTTTGGTGGCTATGTTCAGATTTGAGTCATATTGGCATGGATCCACAGTGTATGTTTGGTGGCCATGACCTGTCTTACTTGACATGAATCTTCGCATGTCAACATTTATTCTTTGATTCATTTTTATTTTGAGTATGGGAATGCCTACCTCAGTGATGATATATTATTGTACTGTATTTCCTTGTTTGTTGGCAGGTTTCTGACCGACTGTTCCTTGTTCCCTACACACACTCAACAAAGTATTTCAGCTATCACTTTGTTCTAGCTTCATACTTTGGGGGCCTCTCTGTTACACATTATTTTCATCATCCCTATGACCATTAATGATGTAAACCTATCTGTTGTCTTCAGAGGGGTTAGTGGCCTGAGTTCCTGAAGAGAGAAGGGAGAAGAACTTTGCTTGAGAAAAGAAGTTGCATTTTCCCTTGTAAAAACCCTGTAAAAAAGGAAGTTCGCAGGTTGCTATATAGGCAGGGTGCGAGAATGACCCATTCTTGTAGGTTTCACCATAGCTAGGGTGTGATATGTTCGTATATTTCTCTATAGCTAGGTTGCGAGAATGCCTACACGTGGGAAAAATGAGTGTTTTCTCGAATCTTCTAGAAGGAGAAGCTTCTATGGTGAGGTGGCATCCGAATGGTTTGGATCTTACTTGCTTTCATGATTTAGTGGGATCATCCTAACCTCCTCACCTTATCCTCTTCAACTTATAAAAGGAGAGGAGTTCTCATGGAGAAAGTTATCTTTGTTGGTTCTTGGTTGGCTTGGAATTATTAGCTTGGTTGGAGTGGCTTTGAGATTTTCTTTGTCAAGATAGATTGTGAATATCATCAGATCTATGCTCTCAGAATTCTTGGAGTGAAAGTGTGTGGGGAACAAAGGAAAGTTGGAAGGGACCTTATGACATCAAGGCCATGGTTGTAATCTCTCTTTCACATTTAATATGATACAGTAATATGATTCTTTCCTATAAAGCTTGTTTTGTTTTATTGNGATCATCATTGTATGAGCATTGTAAGGGAGCTAGGATGGCAATGGTGAGAGGAAGTGACATTTAAATGGTATGTCACTCATCCTTCTTTAGTTAGTAAATTCAATACTTAAAACTTAAGGAAAGCGTCATGTTCTGTTCTATTTTGTTCTAGATCCAGGTGGATCTAGGGAGATCGGTTAGTGTCTGCACCTATGGATTTATCCAGTAACAATAGCAGTCAGTAGCTTAGGTTTGATCTCATCCATATTTTTCTTTTTCATTTAGAAGTTTTCATGAAAATTTTAATTTGTAAGGTTTTTAGACAAGTGTGAGAGTCCTTTGTTAAGTTGCTAGTTGGTGATTTTTTGAAGTGATTCTTTGCGATATGCGTTTAGGCTAGAAATTTTTTCTTAGTTTTTGACTTGTTTGATATTTTTCCTTTTTTCTTTGTAGGCATTCAAATAAAAAACAAAAATTCTTTATTTCTTTGTTTGGTTGAAAAGTGTTGTTTTTCATTAAGTAACCAGGGAAAAGTCTTTGCTTTCATAAGTTCTTTGTAGTTTACTTAGATCATAAGTAGCTCATAGTTGAGTGAAATTCTATTTTGAGTTTGCTTTTCAAATATCTTAGAAAAACTTTTAAATTTGAAAAGTTCTTTAGAATTTGCATTAAGTGAAGGTTTTTGTTTCTAGATTTATTTTCATTTTTACTTTCGTCTTTCAAACATCACTAGTTTCACTTTCATAACCTTTGACAAAATAAAATCCATAAAATTAATGCTAAATATGAAATTCATTAGACTTTTATGTTTATAGGGTCAATCCACTAGTTCAGGATTAGGGCCTTGAATTAGGTTGGAGAGGAAACTCTTCAAGACCATTAAAATCAAGCATTGGAGTCTGAGTTAGGGAGTGTCAAAGTCCAGTATCGTGAAATTTATCCAGGACCCCCCTCTAACATAGGGGATAAACATGAGGTTGCGTGCAGAAATGTAGCGGAGATAACCCCTCCAAAGATGGACCAATCATAGTGGAGAACACATATAGAGGGCTTGTCTTGGGATTCCGTCAATTACATTTGCCACAGAGCTTCGTGGGTCTTGAATCTATTCAAGGTCCTCAGTTGTCCTCTAGACCACTTGCTCTTGATACCCTTGACAAGTTTAAGGTTTGATACCCTTCTCATTGTGGTGTACCCGACTTTCGACTGTACCCGCCTGGTGACTGTTCGCACATTGGCAACCTAGTTGCCTATCTTTTTTAGGGACATACACAGGTGACTGCGGGGGATACCATGGTACTTAGGACAGACATCGAGCCACACTTTGCAGAGTATACCCAGAGGGTGCTTCTGTATTCGAGTTGCACTTGCACCAGTAAGTTTCTCTAGTGTTGTTTGTTGTAACTGTTCTTCCAATTAGTTTAGTGTTTGCCTATCTTATCTTATAAGGAATTTTTAATGTGTGTTGTTTTTGAATGAATAGATCTCCCTAGCATGTCTTTTGATATTATCACACAGTGAAGGATCACGAGTTCTACTGATCATGAAGGCTTCTGGGCCTTTCATTGGTTATACTGGAGCCACCCCCGCCACCACTAAGGTGAAAGCTAGACCAACAAGGGTCTTTTGAAGTGACTGGGTCACAAGAAATTATGCTCGACCAACATCTAGAGGAATTGAATGTTTTGGACCTTGGACCGAAATCTCTTGGCCCAGTTGAAACCCCAACCACTGATCTTTTGACACCCCTCATCATACCCATTCACCTTTATGAGTGCCAGACAATGTTGCAAAAAAAAATGGAAACAAATGATGTTACTTCTTCTAGGAATTCTTCAATTCCCACTACGGTTGTCACCACAGGAGAGTTTCCACCACCTAACCCACCATCACTGGTTTGAGCCACCATGGTATTAATCACGTCTACCTCACACAGTGGTCCGATAGCATCTTTATTGGTGTCCACAAACCCTTTCATGCCAAGTGCGACAAGCCCTCTATTCTCATACAAGATGTCGAGTTCAGGTACAAGTCCTATACTTTCCTTCTTCACTTCACAGACTTCAGGTCTGGGGGAAGGTAGCTCTAATGCTTCTCCGCAAGGCCACATGGGGGGAACTTCCACTCCTTTTAATTCTTTCCCTTACGGATGAGGTCATATACCTCCTTCGTTCCCTTCACTCAGTGGAACGCACCAACAATCCACTAGGCGGCCTTCACACCATGGTTTATTTGGAGCAGGGAGTCAAGGACCACCTTTTCATAATATGTCAGTAGGGTCGACACCATTTTCTTTGTTCGATAATTTTGGTAACACTGCCTTCTCATCAGCTACTTTCAAGACTGGTGGAAACCCCAATTTTGGACAATCTATTCTTATACAGGGTACTATTCCTGCATAGGGGCACACCCAGGAACTTCTTCTGCATCAGGGCCTTGGAATTATTGGTAGGGATCCATTCACTCATCCAAAATTCCAGTCTGGGGTAATCATTTCCACAATCAATGGAACCCTGGACAAAGTACTATGCTTATCCCCACGGGACTGACATGGGGCAACCCTTCCCAAAGTCCTTTGAATGTAATGCATGCCCAACCATCTATGTATTATTTTGGAAATCAACTGATGATGTATCCTCACATGCAAAATCCATACACTATTCATGGCCATGGTTTTTACCAAAACCCAAGCCAACAGCCAAAATTTTCCTGGCAACCTGGTGCCAGTCAAACTGCAGGTCCCATTTTCCTTGGTTATCACCAACAACCCAAACTACCTTTCCTGGAAACCTTGCATTTTCCAGACTTGACAAGGTTTTTGAATGACCCTATATGTCATGATCCGCTTTGGCCTCCTATGTTGACGAAGTTGCCTTCAGACATCCCAAATTTTGAAGCTAAGCCTAACGAATATCGAAGAGATCATGTGACTACCTTCCACCTTTGGTGCTCATCTAACTCATTGAAAGACGACTCCATACAATTGTGATTGTTTCAATGCAATCTCATTGGGAGTGCTACAAAATGGTACATTGAGCTCGATCGCTCAAGATACTCTTCCTTTAGTGAATTGGCTATGGCTTTCCTAAACCATTTCCAATTACCAGTGAGATACGACGTTGGTACAGAATTTCTGGCCAATTTCTCACAGACAAAAGTGGACCATATCTCTGATCACATCCGATAATGGAGACGCCAAAAGAGTTTATTTAAGGTACCAGTCCCACAAGCATTCCTACCCAAGTGGTTACTTAAGTCTTTGGTCCCACAGTTATCCAAATACGTCGTGACGTTGGGAGTATTTTCCGAAGAAGATGCCATCATGAGAACTCAACAACTTGAGCTAATCTATTCTCAGTATGGTTTATTATATGCGATCTTGCTAGATGCACCATGCTCAATACTTGATAAAACCAGATAGAGAGCTGGACCACATGCTGATGGTATTTTTGGGTTAGCACAAACAAATCTCGTTGAGCAACTAACGCAACAATTGCAACAATTGTCTATACAACACACAGCAGGCAGCCAAACTACTGCTTTGGCTACTCCCCCTACCAAAATGTTGGGTGTACACATAGTGAAACTAACTAATTGAAATGCCACCTAGTAGCCTGAAGGAAAGAAAAAACAATGAAATAAGGGTAAGGGGGATAAGAAACCCACCGATAATGTTGGCGGGGGAAATACTGCGAAATGAAAGGTGAGGTATCCATGCAACCTGTGTGCAGAAGACCACCCGACCCAGCTGTGTCCCTTTCTTGCAGAGGCCCAAAATTTTGTGACACAACAACATCCTGTTATGTTAACCAATCCATTTCAACATGGGAAAAATCTAAATCAAGCCTCTACAAGCACAGAAGGGGGCAGTCAAGCACCCCCCCCATCTTCGAACAACCTCGCATTTGCGAATGTATATATGTTGAAGGGTGATGCTTTTATATCAACTAGATCAAATGACTATAGTAAACCAGGAAATTATGAGAAGGGAAAAGAAGTCGAACTCCCATCTCTTCCTCTACATATTGAGAAGACATTGGGTGAAACAATGACACGCATCCCCAAAGGCATGTTCAAAATTTTTTCTCACAACCCAAATGCAAGGGCCACCTAGAACTACTCCGTGGTGGAAGATTTATCACAAACCCCTTGTGTGATGTCCACTTTGGAGGTCCTCCAAAGTTTCCCTTCCCAAAGGAAATCCTTTTTAACCACTTTAGGATCTACCGAGACTTGGAATCTGGGTACAATCATGTTGGATACAACCAACTTAAAACCTCATCTGCCTTACCATGTAGAATTTCAGATAGTAGTGGCTTATCCCACGAAAACCTTTACTTGGAATATCTTCCGCATGGTGGCTGATGAGGGTGCCTCAACATGAGTTTTGTCGTTGGCATGTTGGAAGGCCATTGGCCAGCCCATTTTGTGTCCATCACCTACTCTCCTCACTGCTTTCAATGGTTGTTCATTCTAACCACAGGGTATCATTCCTTCTTTCCCCATGCAGTTAGGAGGGAAGACCATGTGTGTCAAGGTAGAAGTAGTCAATGCACCCCTCGACTATAAAATCTTGTTAGGAAGGAGTTGGAATTATTCCATGCAAGTTGTGGTTGCTACAGTTTTCCAGTCTTGTTGTTTCCACACAAGGGTCAGATTGTGACCATCGATCAATTGTCCTTCTCCAAACCTGACCCTTCATTGGGGGCATCCATGATCTCGATGATTGATAATCCTCAACCAGGCGTAGTCAACATAGGATTTGGTTTGTTCCCATCTTTTATGGGTACCTTCGATTAACCTCCCCCTCAAACTGATATCAATTTTATATCCAATCACCAAAAGGTTGATATTTTTCATGTATCTTCATTCCACACGATTTCAATGATCTGTGGATACTTCCTTCCCCATCGGCCATGATGGATGGGATAGGGCACCCAGGCATGTCCATGCCTTTGTCCATAGGTGAAATAGCATACTCTTTAGTCCAGCAAACTTTAGCCAATACAGATCCAAATCTTGCATATAAAGAGTTCGATCTGATTTTAGAGCCTATTTGGGCTCAAGGTTCTCTCTCTAACACTGATTTGTTAGACTTAGTCTTACCCTCTGATGAAGCAGTAATTGAAGCAATGACTAGTTTAGAAAAACCTTGGGAAGATCTTTATCATAAATCATATTTCCTCCCAAAGTTAAGCCGAATCGAAGTAGGATAATTCACCGTGACTATGACGGGAGATTGGTCTTGTCCTATTAATCCCTTAGATACACACGAAATTTATGATGAGGGTAATATGGCAACCATCACTAAAACCATACTGATCAATATCTCCCGAAACCTTGGTGTCATGGAGAATGTTTTCGTCAGAGATGACTTCTCCCCCAAAGATATTCAACTCTATACAAATATTTTTAAATAATTTCATGATGTTTTTGCCTAGTCTTACGAGGAAATGCCAAGCATCGATCCAAAAATAGTCGATCATGAAATCACAACTTATCCTGATGCCAAGCATGTTTGGTAGAAGCTTCGTCTCATTAATCCAAGGAAAGCATCATCCATTAAGGTTGAGGTTGAGAAATTGCTAAAGGCTGATTTTATCTATCCTATCCATTTGACCCAATGGGTGTCAAATCCTATGTCGGTCAATAAAAAACAAGGCACAATTCATGTATGTACTGAATTCCGTGATTTGAACAAGGCATGTCCCAAAAATAATTTTCCCACACAATTCATCAATCAAATCATTAATGAATGTGTTGGTTGCGAGGCCTTTTTTTTCATGGATAGTTTTTCAGGATATAATCAAATACAAATCAAACCTGAAGGCCAACACAAAACGACATTCATTTGTCCTTGGGGTACATTCGCGTATCGTAAGATGCCTTTTGGTCTTAAAATGCTGGAGAAACCTTTCAACAGGCCATGTATTTTTCTTTCCATGACCTAAAGCATATAGTCAAGGCTTATTTCAATGATTTAGCATCTTGATCTCGCAAGAGAACGAATCATCCCACACACCTCCAACTTATCTTCAAATGTTGTCGCTACTTTCGGATTTGATTGAATCCAAACAAGTGCAGCTTTTGCGTAACGTCAGGATGTTTGTTAGGTTTCATCATATCAATGATAGGGATCATGGTTGATCCTCTCAAGGTGGAGGCAATAATTCAGTTGCCTCCCCCACGCACGATCCTTCAACTTCAGAGTCTAGAAGGCAAGGCAAACTTTCTATGACGCCTCATCACCAACTATGATGAGATCAGCAAGGGCTTTATGCGCTTACTGAAGAAAGACGTTCCCTTTTACTGGGATGATGCTATCTATAATAACTATAGACTTGGGAGTCCTTGTTGTTTTTCCTGAATATGAGTTTGAGCCTCATTTGCATGATTCTTTTTCACTCTTGACCACACCCTCGGGACTCCCAAAAAACATAACGGGTCTTCTTTTAAGCCCTTTTCAGACCCTTTTAAATGAAAAGATTGTTGAATGATCTTGTGGTCTGTCATGCTTGTTAAACTAAAATTTGAAGTCACGTCTGTCCAGTGGTAGTTCACCCCTTTTTTGGTCCGGACGGTCAACTGTACAAACAAAGGTATACTTTAAGGAACTTCCATTCTGTAGAAGAGTTTCCTCAGGTATAATTTTACCCCTTTTTCGGGCCTAAGGGACTAAATTTATGAAAAAGGAACCCCCATGGAGTCCATAGTTAAGCTCTTTTCAGACTCCCTAAAATTGAAAAGATCATCGAGTGACCTTATTCTTTGACACTCATTAAACTGGTCTAGAAGAACATTCCTGACGGAGTCCATAGTTAATCTTTTTTCAGACTCTTAAAAATGAAAAAATGGCCTAGTGATCTTGTCTTTATCACACTCGTTAAATTGGTTTTGAATAGACGTCTTGTCGATGCTAGTTTACCCCTTTTTCAAACCGACTAGAATACCTTCGAAAAAGGTACTCCAATGGAGTCTCCTTTTACATTTTTTCAGACTCTTTAAATATGAAAAGTCACCAAGATTACCTTCTCTGGGCTCGTTAAACTCAGATCGAAGGACTTTACCAATGTGTGTTTTATTAATTGCATTTTCATACCCATGTATTTGGCCTAACATCAGCTCCATGTTGCTCTCAACTGGCCCATCTGAAGCATGCCTTAAACACAAGCCCTGTAGCACTTTGCCTATGTGTCTTGACACCTTTGTCCCTTGAGGGATTATTCCCAAGTGTCCTTACTCTGAACATCAATCTTTCCCATGTGCATTGAATTTGTATGTTTACAACACTCATTCCTCCTTTGTAACGTAAAATTCTTTTATTATTTTTCATACATTATTGAAAAAAGACAAAAAAAAAATCAAATATACCCCAAAAAGAGGAAGGGAAAAGTATTTTCTTTGTTGGCAGCATAACAAGTCACCCTTGGATAAAGCACATATATCTATTTGCTCATAAAACCTTGGGATTTAATATGACCTTAGGAAGTTGTTCTCACTACATAGAGCTATGTCCTCCTCCGTTTGGTTATTCTTCCAAACATATGGATATTTTGCGTTACCTTCTGCCTTGCAAACTTATGTTAATGTCATGTTGCCTGAGTCTCATCATTTGTCGTGCTGTTGTCCAAGGGAAGTTTTTCACCAAGCCTGAGTCGGCCCCTCTGAAATTTGTCTCTTGCCCTCATACCCAACCATCCTGAACATCCAATCAAGTCCTTGTTTGAAATCAATAAGATTTCAGTCTGATCATCAAGATTATATAGTCCATGACTGACGAGCCGTCGAAGACCTCTGGGTAGTGTAGTCATACACTCATACTACACTCCTACCTGAGTTTTGAATATTTTGAAGTTGTAGCTCGAGCTCTGAAGACCTCATCTCCAACCATCAGGTCATATCATCTTCTAGAATATGGATACTCTATATGTATATCTTTTTGATTTCGATATGTAGCTGTGTTGTGTATTGTTCGTGGCTACTCTTTATATAGTTATATGACATGGATCTACAGTGTATTTGATTGGTAGCCATGATTCTATTTTATCCTGAGCATGGGTATGCCCACCTTGGTGAGACAATTGTTATTTTGCAGATGACGCCTCCTGGTTCCTGATCCTTGGGATCAACTATTCGGCAAAGAGGTGAATATTGTTAATGTATTTCGGCCATCAGATGCTCTTCTGATAACGCCGACTCCCCAAACCCGTAGGTCGGGAATCCACACAGTATATATTCCCCTTGGCCCAAAGAGCTACAACTGGCCCTTCTATTTCCCTTTTGAAAAATATACAACCACAATAGTTCTTTGGCAAAGTACCCCCCCTTATTTCGGGATACCTGTTGGTTGTGGAGCCTGATTATCTTCCTGATTCGAAGGTCTTTTACTTTTAGTTGTGTTTATACCCCATGAAGTATTTACACCCTAGAATTATGTACACTCTTCTACATGGGGGAGTGGAGGGGGGGTTCCCCCTCTGCAGGGTCCGTGGGGAATATCCCCTCGGCTGGGGGGTCTGGAGGCAAGAAAGCCCCCAGCAGGGGTTCGGTGGTGAAGCCCCTAAAGCAAATATTGCCTTGTAAATGTATATTGTAATTTCATTGTAAATCTAGACCATTCCTTATAAGGTCGCAGATCTAACGATAGAGACTATGTTAGGGATTTTTTCCCTAGAAGGAAACTTTATTTTATGAGGGAAATGTATTGTGGTTATGGTTAAAATGGCGAATATTGTATTTTGAGATAGGAGACTGTGAGAGAAATAAGATGAAGTTACAGTGGGTTTGTTGTAGGTTGTATCCCTTAATATGATGGATAATAATAAAGAAAGGACCTGGAAATTTCTCTGGTGGACATAGCCCACACCAGGTGAACCACGTAAATCTATGTCTCTATTGTATTATGTATCTTCTTTGTTTTGTTTCTACATTTGTTTATTTTATTGCTCCACGGTCATGTTTTTCTAACAATAACGGGATTCATGATTTCGTGAATTCTGACGTCGAGCATCCTACCCTTTCGGCCTTGGAATGCCAAAAACAACCAACACTTGACCTTTCTCCTTCCAATTTCGGCTTTCTCCTTATCACAAATTCAAGAGTTGCGATGTTGTGCAACTCTTTCCCTCGACTCCCGGAGTCCCAAACTGTGAATCACTGAAATGTCGAAATACAAATGTCTCAGCCTCCTCTTTCTCTTCGCATTTTTGGGGTCTCAACCATTGAAATACACTTTCACTAAGTCCTTGGGGCTCCTGAACCTCTGAACCCTAAAATGTCGAAGTGACACCTTTTGAAATCCTTTTCAAACTTTTGCATACTCTCTGTTATGTTTGTTCTCTTAACAACATAACTTCCAATATGCCGAATCCTGAAATGTCGAAACTCTAAGGTTCCACCTCCAAAATAAATCAACGGTTGTGGATCCCTTCTTGATCCAACGATCAGCGTGATTTCGCATTTCGGGAGTTCAATATGTAAAGTCTTGAACCCTTGTCCTCTCCACCTTCCGCGTCCCAAAGTCCTAAAATGCCGAAAGAACCTCATCCCTTCTTAGGGTCCCACAATTCTTGATGGGAATTTTCCTATCCTTCCACGCATCACTTCAGACTGTACTTTCCTCTTGACATGGACTTCTACCACCTGTCACCTCCTCTGACTTTTAGGATTTTAACCTCCTTCCTTCAGTCTACCGGCTATGTGGCTTCGAAATTTTGGATACAAGGAGTCCAAGACTCTAGGTTCCAAATCTCTGTCCTCTTGGGTTCTTAAACCCTAAAACACCAAATTGCCAAAAATGCCTTTTCACGGTACTTCRTGTTTCACCACTTCGGGGGTTCTGATGTGAAGAACCCATAATCTTGTACATGGGAATGTCGAATTCCTGAACTCTAAAATGACGACAACTGGACTTGTCGCAATCCTCCAATTTCAKATTTATTCTCCTGTTGAATCCTGATCTCTTGTCCTCGGGAATTCTGAAACCCCAAACTCTGAAGTTACGAAATGCCCTCTTGACAATATCCACCTCTACACATGAAAGCTCCCTTTTTTCGTGTTTTAGGGATTTGATCGGCCAAAGGCTTGGCTTAAACTTGACCTCTCAAACCCTGAAATGATGAAATGATCAAACAACCTAAACAGTCAGGGTGAATGGCCCTTATCCAACCAACAACTCTGTCAGATCCTACGACCCTTTCTATTTTGGGAATTCTCCTCAGAGGATTCTAACCATTGAATCTCCTCTTCTCAAGGGATTTTTGATCCTGAACTTGGTCTCTGTTTGATGACCACATTCCTTGCCTTCTTTCGAACACTTCAAAGGTGTGAATCCCTCCTGAGCTTGCTTGAAAATCCTCAAGTACTTTGGGGATAATTCCTGAACGCATTCCTTGCGGAACTTTCTCAAATATGCACAAGTATTTGAGCTCCTTGACTCTGCGCAACTCTATGACAACARTCCTTTAACAAATCCGCTCAGGTTATAAACTTTGACACTTCACTCAGCCTGCACACACCTTGCATGAATTCTATGCCTGACTTGCACCTATGTTGACACAAGATCAACGGTATCCCTYCTGAGCTTTCAGAGATGAACTCTGACTTCTGTCAGCACACACCTTGGGGACAATTTCGCTACACTCCTTGCAGGAAAAATCTTGCTCAGACAGAAAAACAATGGAAACTCATTTCTTACTCTCCCTCTCTTTAGATTTCATACATTCAAGAAGAAATAATACATACATAGCATAAACAACAAATGCATAATAGAAAGAGTAAAACAACCCTAAGCATAGCATTCAACATGCATACACAAAGAACATCACAACACCATAAGTCTGAATCAAAGCGTCATGTATTAATTCAAGACTTTTGTACATGGGTGTTTTCAACACAACTCTCTGCTCTCTGCTCTCTTACAATAGTTGAATGTCATGTTACAATGATATAATGAGGGTGTCTATAGTCATTTTCCCTCTGCTCTTGAAACTGTCAAATCTAGAATTTAAAACTACCTACCTACATTAACTATGCATAAATGTCTCTATATCTGTCAGATGAGAGAGAATCACTCAATGTATGTTTACAATCAAGAAGTACACCCCCTCTTAATTATTTCATTTAAGTTTGGCGCATCCAACTTCAAAAATAATTTAAACACTTTTGATCCTGTGCCAAAATGTGTTGGCTATGCTCACACTCGCTTGCTGCTGATGATGCTCCTACATCATTTGACCTCACACATTAGGGGGCATATGTTATAACCCTAAATTGCACCAGAGATGCTTACCTAGAATGAAGACATCTCAGGTTCCTTCTTTTCCCAAAAACTGTTGAACAACTCTTTAAAAAACCTGTTTTATAAAGTCCCATGCACCCTACTCCATTACTGCACACGTGTACACACTAGCTGACCTAAAACAGCCCGCGTGTACCTACAAAAGTGTGAAAAAGGGAAAGTTGCCGACGAAACACATAGCTTTGGGTGAGTTAACTAAAACTCCCAGCCATGCATGGTCGAGGTTTCGACCAAATACCTATCTCCTTCTAGCCTATAAAAGAAGGGGTAGGGATCCCATTTGGAAGAGGAGAAGAATAGTAAAGAAACTCTACTCAATTTCACATTCCCATTGTCCCAACCCTTTAGCCATCAGTGTGCAAGGAGAAATACAGAGAAACGAAGTTTGAGGACATTTGAAGAGGAGCCCAGGATTAGGTTCACAAAGCAGTTGCCGGTCTTGACCTTGTAAGTTGATTCATTCAAAGTAATAAAGAAATGATTTTCCCGTTCCACTTTATGAGTTATTCATATTTTGTTAAGTACATGTTTGAATCTCTAACCCATTAGTCTGTAGGTAAAATGCATGTGTAGTTTGTTTCTTATTTTGTATGTAGTTCAGCCTTGGGAGGAGAATTGCTAACAAGTGATCAAGCGGGAGGAAGGATCAACATCGAACACCTGGAACAAGGTATGCTGCTCTAACCATGTATTTGCTGAAAAGGAATGGGGTTTAAGTCTGGGGATGAAGGTAGAAAGTAGGTTTCTTTTGGTCATATCTGCATGCATAATATAACCCTATTTTCTAGTCCATAAGAGGATTTACCACACACAATAGTGAGTCTTCACCTCCACACGGCCACCAAATATGACCTTCAGCCAAATATGATCGGGACTTTTTCTGAAAAGGAAAAATTTCATATTTCATGACTTCGCGAATCCTGATGTCGAGTCTCTGACTCTTTAACCTCCGAAACTTGAAATGCAGAAATGTTGAAATCTCGATCTATGTGACTGCATCCTCCGTGACCATAACCCTACTTCAAAACATGTCACATTTCGTGACTTCGGGGTTTTTAACACAAAGTGCCCCAGCTCCTTGTCATCGAAAATTTAGAAATACCAAACCCCGAAATGCTGAAATGCTAAAATGCCAAGCCAAGAGACGCTTTTCGCATATCATGACTTTGGGAGTTTCAACAAAAAGCACCCCAGATCCTTGTCCTCAGAACTGCCAAAATGTTGAACCCCAAAATATCGAAATGTCAACATTCCACTCCAAAGGGAGATCAAAAACTGTGAGCCTCCCCTGATCCAATGACTTACATTCTTTCAGGATTTTGTGGGTCAAGAATCCTAACTCTTACCCTTTGTATCCCTAGTAGCCAAAATGTAGAAATATCTCTGTTGAGAGATCAACGATCCATGTCCCTATTGAACCAATGGCTACGATCCAACTGGATTGATGTCCCACATCCTTTCAAGAATTTCCCTGAAACCTTGACCTCTTGCCACGTGTCCTCCTATGGATGATCACGATTCTTTTGGAATTTTGTGCGCTGGGAATTTTCATCTCGTGACTCCTTCTCCTTGAAATCCTAGTATCCAAAACCCCAATGGCTTTCGGATCTCTGCCATGTGTCCTCTGAGATGGATGCCCCTGATTCTTTTGGGACTTTAACGTGTCCTCTCTCCTTTTTGCTATTATGATATTAACCAACATGCAACTTCTCCTAGATCTGATGGCTATCAGTCCTCCACACTAGATTTGACGGTTTAGATCTGTTCTCTTGCGTGCTCTCCTCCTGCTACCCAGACGTAGATTCAACAGTACAAATCTCGTCCTCTACCCAATCCAATGATAGTTGTGATCCCTCCTAATCATGTGCTTCTTCCTTCCCCTTGGAATAATTTAAGTGTCTCAAAGGTCTCGACCTTTTCTTCCTCCTTCCTATGAGTCCTACAACCTTGGTCTCGCTTGTGTTCTTGGGATGTTGTCTCTCCTAAGCTTCGGGACTTAGAGTAAGTCCTCTCTTGGCTCCCACTAATGCACTTGACCTCCTGAGCTTTGGACTTGGAACAAATTCTTCCTTTGCTCACTCCTTGTGCTTGATGAGCCTTCAGATGACTGTCTATCAACACTTCACCCAAGTGTTGGTCTAGTCCAATCTTTGCACAGGTCTTTGTCCTCCTTGAGATTTTCAACTCCAAAACCTTGAAAGGTTTCTCAATCTTCTACTCCTCTCAACTATTTCTCTGTGCGCAAAGGCATTGTTCCTCCTGAGCTTTGTTCACTCTAAAACCTCAAAGGGTTTCTCGATCTATGCAATCCTTGTAGAGTCCCTACACACAACTATGCTATCCGTCTTAAGCTTATCCTGTTTGAACCTCTAAATATCTCTATCCCTTTCTCTCCTTGAAGGGATTTAAGTGCCCTCTGGCAGCTTCCTTCTCAAACCCTCTTTTTTGAGCCTATAGGGTGTTCAGTAACCCTGTGAAGGTCTTCCCTTGAAACTTCTTCTCTCTCTGAACTCCAATTGAGTTCCTTCTGTGCACATTATGCACATGCTCAATTCCCTCTTGGTAGAGCTCTACAAAACCTTTAGTAGTTCTATCTTCTATGTGCCTTCCTCTGCATAGTCTCACCTCCAAGGTGTTAAGAAACCTTGAGGATTCTCCTTGAGTCTAATACTTCTTATGGTGCACCCGTCTGGCACAACTCTATCCAAATTCCACAGAATTTAGAAGTGCACTCTATGCACTGGCTTACAAAACCCACAATGTTCTGTCATGCAACCTCTTGCATGAAGCCACAAATAACCAAACATGGAATCAAAGAACCCAACAGACAATGACTTCTATCTATAACTTTCAAATGCACATCTAACATACATCTACAACATATCATCAACACATAAATACATTCATCAACATACATAGAATAACATGCAGGAAAAACTTCTCTGATTGTACTAATATGAAATGCCTCTTTACAATGTGTTTGATCTTGGACTGCAACAGAGTCTCAGCTCTCTTCTCCTCTCTAACCTATTCTCTATTCTATTCTCCTTCCTAAACCTAATCTAGATACAAAGAAGATATTTTTACAAAAGAGGGGCTCCTCGAGCTCTTCCCTCTAAGCCACCTACTCTCATAAATTACATTCAATTACATTGAATGGCTATTTAGTCCAAATCAGATCTAGATCTCAGCCTTACAACCATTTAAGGAGACCTTTATCTAAAGCCTGCGCACATGCATGGATTTTGGCTCTACCAGCCTTACAACATTTATTACAATTTTGAAATTTTGAAAAACAAAATGAGAAGGTTGTGCCTCTCTCCTCCATTGAATGCATGCTTGATGTGTTGGTTGGCTCAAGCATAGCTATCTTGGAGTGATGCTCATGCATCATACTCCTATGCTATGAAAAATTCATGAGCCCCTGCTCATGAGCTTCCCAACATCATTGTCTAAATCCACCTGTATCCCAAATAGTTCTTTGGAGTTGTCCATTTGCTCCATCTCTTTTTTGTTGTTGTTGTTACTATTGTCCTACTACTATGATAGGTTCTCCTCTACTCAACTTCCCTTTGCTAACCTCTTCTACTAATCAGATCATCAGCCTTCTGATCTCCTCAATCTCCTTGTATAGTTGTTGTAGTGGCTGGTTCCCTTAATGTAGTCTCCTCGACTGCACTTCCTCCTTATCAGTGGGTAGAGAATCATTATCCCCCATGTTATTTTCCTCTTCTATGGAACTAGCTAGCCACTCTGTTGTAGACTCCTCTTCTGCAGTTTCATCACTGAGTCTCTTCTTAGCTTCCTCTTTTGATAGCTTGACTGTCAGCTCTCCTACTGGCATATCTCTAGATTCCTCTAGCTAATCCTTAGACTGGCATTCTTCTTCATCTTCTACTGCTTTCCTCGACACTGCAAGTATCATCATCTGTTGAGCTCCCTGGCTGAAATTTTTGAGCGATTCCTTAGAATTCTCCTCTACTAAAATTTGCACGTATATCTACTCATGGCAGTCATATACTGGCTCTGGATGGTTCAACCAATCCTCTAGCATCGCCAACTGCTTCTCCCATGGAGTGAGCATCTTAATTATGTGCTCTTCTTCTTCCCTTGTTGTCAGCTTCAATTTTGCAACTGTCTCCCCTTCAGCTTCCTAGCTGAAACATTTGAGCCATTCTGCTAAATGCTCCTTTTCCTCCGCTTGGGTAGCCTCTGATATATACTCCATCTCTTTGATATTCACCTTTGGCTGTCTTTCTGTTGTTGATGCATTGGCAACACACATGCTGGCCTCAACTGGGCTATATGGCAGGAATACCTCTATCCTACCAATCACCAGAATGCTCTTCTGATCTTTCTTCTCTATCAGTTTTCCTTGCTGATATGAAATCACCTCTGAGCTCATCTTCTCTGTTAGCTCCTATCGCTGATCTAAACTGACCTCTAAGTTCATGAGACTATTATACAATCCCATATTCTCTCCCTTGCCCACTTGACAATATGGGATTTCCTCTCTTCCCTCCTAGAAGTCTATGAGATCCTTCAACAATTCCATCTCCATCAACACTCCTTGTTGACATGAAATCACTTCTGAGCTCCTAAGACTTTTAGACAGTCTCATCTCCTTCTCCCTGCCCACCTGGCAAATTGGGAATTTTTTGTTTCCCACTTGGTAGTCTCTGAGATCTTGCAGTGATTTCTTCTTCTCATCATCACTAAGATTTCTCCTAGCTTCTAGCTCACAGACGTGAACAAATTCTTCTTCATCCCTGAGGCTTTCAACATACCTCAGCCATATTTTCAATAGACTCTATTTCCTTTGGGCCAACAAATTCTTGACTGGCCAATTTACTTTCATTTTCATGGGCCATTCATATACCGATCGTGATTTTTCACTTTGCTGCACCCGCAGTGCAAGCTCTTCCATCCTCACTCTTATCTCATCAAGCTCTTCATCCATCTCATATTTTCCCTTCTACTGGTGGTTCTTATTTCCACCATGTCCATGGCCTTCAATAGCCATCTTCTTGTTCCTATCTACCCTCCTGGAAAACTTGTTGTTGTCACTCTGCAACTGTGAGTGCTTCCAGCCTTTCCTTATAGTCGACCTGACTATCTATTGATTGCTGCATATCTGTGAACAATCACCATAGAGTTTCAACACTCTACCTTCCTTTTTTTTTCCTATGGCTCCCTCTGCCTGCAATATACTGACAGAAACAAGATCTGATACCACTTGATGTAGACCCCTAACCCTCAGGCCAAGATTCGCATAGGATCGATCTTCTTCTCGAATCCGTGGAACTAAAATAGTTCTTTCGGGCCTCACTGGAATCCCATGAATCCGATCCACATGTCCTTCATGAAAACCCCATCTGCACAATGTGCACTAGGAGTGAGTCTTAACCTCCACACAGCCACCAAATATGAGATTCATCCAAATATGATCGGGACTTTTTTCAAAAAGGAAAAATTTTAGATTTCGCGACTTCGTGAATCTTGATGTCGAGTCTTTGACTCTTCAATCTCTGAAACTCAAAATGTCGAAATGTTGAAATCTCAGTCTATGTGACGGCATCCTCCATGACCTCAACTCTACTTCAAAACACATCATGTTTCATGACTTCAGGGTTTTTAACACAAAGTGCCTCGACTCCTTGTCATCGAAAATGCCAAAATGTCGAACCCCAAAATGCCGAAATGCCAAAAAGCAAGGCGAAGAGATTATTTTCGCATTTTGTGACTTCGGGAGTTTCAACGTAAAGTACCCTAGCTTCTTGTCCTTGGAACTGCCGAAATGTCGAACCCCAAAATACTGAAATGCCAAAATTTCACTCCAAAGGGAGATCAATGGCTATGAGCCTCCCCTGATCCGACGACTTACATTCTTTCAGGATTTCGTGGGTCAAGAATCCTGAATCTTACCCTTTATATTCCTGGTAGCCAAAATGTTGAAATATCTCTGCTAAGAGATCAATGGTCCATGTCCCTCTTGAACCAACGACTACGATCCAACTAGATTGATGGCCCACATCCTTTCGACAATTTCCCCAAAACATTGACTGCTTACCACGTGTCCTCTTGTGGACGGTCACGATGCTTTCAGGATTTCATGAGCCAAGACTTCTTGTCTCGCGACTCCTTCTCCTTGAACTCCTGGTATCCAAAACCCTGATGGATTCCAGATCTCTGCCATGTATCCTCTCATATGGATGCCCATGATTCTTTTAGGATTTTGACGTGTCCTCTCTCCTTTTTGCAGTTATGAGATTAACCCATGTAAAGCTTCTCCTGGATCCGATGGCTATTGGTCCTCTACACTAGATCTGATGATTCAGATCTATTCTCCTATGTGCTCTCCTCTTGCTGCCTGGACATAGATTCAATGGTCAAGATCTTGTCCTCTACTCGATCCAATGCTATATGTGCTCCCTCCTGAGCTTGTGCTTCTTCCTTCCCCTTGGAAGAATTTAAGTGTCTCAAAGGTCTCAGCCTTTTCTTCCTCCTTCCTATGAGTCTCACAACCTTGGTCTCACCTGTGTTCTTGGGAAGTTATCTCTCCTGAGCTTTGGGACTTAGAGTAAGTCCTCTCTTGACACCCACTACTACGCTTGAACTCATGAGCTTCAGACTTGGAAAAAATTCTTCCTTCACTCAATCCTTGTGCTTGACAAGCCTTCAAATGACTGTCTATCAACACTTCACCTGAATGGTGGCCTAGTGCACTACTTGCATAGGCCTTTTTCCTCCTTGAGCTTTGTCAACTCCAAAACCTTGAAAGGTTTCTCAATATTGTGCTCCTCTCGACTATTGCTCTGTGCACAAAGGCATTGTTCCTCCTGAGCTTTGTTCACTCTAAAACCTCAAAGGGTTTCTTGACCTCTGCACTCCTTGCAGGGTCCCTGCACACAACTTTGCTACCAGTACTGAGCTTATCCTGTTCAAACCTCTAAATGTCTCTATCCCTTTCTCTCCTTGAAGGTATGTAAGTGCCCTCTGGCAACTTCCTTCTCAAACCCACTTTTCTGAGCCTACAGGGTGTTCAGTAACCCTATGAAGGTCTTCCCTTGACACTTATTCTCTCTCTGAAATCGAGTTGAACTCCTTCTGTGGACACTATGCATGTGCTCAATGACCTCTTGGCAGAGCTCTAGAGAACCTTCAATAGTTCTATCTTATCTATGCCTTCCTCTACACAGTATCACCTCCAATGTGTTCAACAACCTTGAGGCTTCTCCCTGAGTCTAATACTTCCTCTGGTGCACCCTCATAGCACAAATCTGTCCAAATTCCATAGAATTTAGAAGTGCACTCTATGCACTGGCTTACAGAACCCGCAATGTTCTGTCATGCAACCTCTTGCATGAAGCTAGAAAGAACCAGACCTGGAATCAAAGAACCCAACAGATAACAACTTATGTCTATAACCTGAAAATTCACATATAACATGCATCTATAGCATATTATCAACACATAAACACATTCATCAACATACACAGAATAACATGCAGGAAAAATTGCTCTAATTGTATTAATATGAAATGCCTTTTTACAATGTGTTCGATCTTGGAATGCAACAGAGTCTTGGATCTATTCTCCTCTCTAACCTATTCTTTGTTCTATTCTCCTTCTTGAACCTAATCTATATACAAAAAAGATCTTTTTACAAAAGAGGGGCTCCTTGATCTCTTCCCTCCAAGCTACCTACTCTCATAAATTACATTCAATTACATTGAATGGCTGTCTAGTCTGAATCGAATCTAGATCTCAGCCTTACAACCATTTAAGGCAACCTTTATCTAAAGCCTGGACACATGCATGACTTTTAGCTCTACCAACATTACAACATTTATTACAATTTTCAAATTTTGAAAATAAAAATGAAAAGGCTGTGCCTTTCTCCTCCATTGAATGTGTGCTTGATGTGCTAGTTGGTTGGCACATAGTGTTAGAAAAATAGAACCATGGAGCAATAAAATAAACAAATGCAGAAAGAAAACAAAGAAGATACACAATACATTAGAGACATAGATTTATGTGGTTCACCTAGTGTGGGCTACGTCCACCAGAGAAATTGTCAGGTCCTTCCTTTATTATTATCCAGCATATGAAGGGATACAACCTACAACAAACCTGTTGTAACTTCCTCTTATTTCTCTCACAGTCTCCTATCTCAGAATACAATATTCACTATCAAACATAGCCGCAATACATTTCCCTCATAAAAGAAATTTGCCTTCTAGGGAAAAAAAACCCTAACATAATCTCTACCATTAGATTTGTGACCTTATAATGAACGGTCCAGATTTACAATGAAATTACAATATAAATTTACAAGGAAATTTTTCCTTAAGGGGATTTTCCCCTAAACCCCCATCAAGGGACACTACCCGTGAACCCTTGTTGGGGTCCTACTTACCCCCAGACCCCCCAGCTGAGGGGATAGCCCTCCCGGACCCCACAGAGGTGGTACCCCCCCTCTGTACTCCCCCGTGTGGAAGAGTGTACATACTTCTGGGGTGTAAATAATTCATGGGATATAAACATGGATGAAAGTAAAAGACCTCTGAATCAGGAAGATAATCAGGCTCCACAACCAACAATCTCCCACTTGGATACTGATCTCAACAACTTCATGGCTGTTGTATATGCTGGACTCTGAACCTTTTTGGACCTAGAAAATTTATCATCTTCATCTTCATTATTGAAGACCAAATGAAACTGAGTAGGAACTTAGTTTCTCCCTAGTTACTCCCTTTGTTAACATGTCTGCAAGATTCTAGCTAGTGTGTATCTTTTCCAACTTCAAATGTCCATCTTCCAAAGTGGATCATATGAAGTGGTACCTAAACTATATATTCTTAGTATTCGAATGGAAGGCTGAGTTATTTGCAAGATGAATGGCACTCTCACTGTCACAATACAACCTGTTATTCTCTTTCTTGTTTCCATAAACCTCTGTAACCAAATCATCTCTTTACTAGCCTTTGTAGCAGTAACATACTCTGCCTCTATTGTTGAAAGTGCAACAACCTTTTGCAGTTTTTAAATCCAACTTACTATTGTTCCACCTATAGTAAACACATACCCTATGATACTCCTCCTGCTATCTTTATCACCTACCATATCTGAATCAACATATCCTCCTAGAACAATTTTTGAACCTCCAAAACATAATGTATGATTAGCAGTACCTCTCAAGTATCTGAGAATCCACTTTACTTCTTCCCAATGTTCTTTACCTGGACTGTTCATATATCTACTCACAACTCCCACTGCATGTGGAATATCTGGTCTTGTGCAAACCATTTCATACATCAAGCTGCCAACTGATGATGAATATGGGACCCTGGACATGTATTCTATCTCCTCCTATGTCTTGGGACACATTTCCTTAGTTAATTTGAAATGGATGGCCAAAGGTGTACTAACTGGCTTTGCATTCTTCTTTCTAAACCTCTCCAACACCTTCTCTATGTACTTACGCCGAGACAATGTCAGTTTATGATTTTTCCTGTCTCTTGTTATTCTCATACAAAGGATTTTCGTTGCAGCACCCAAATCCTTCATCGCAAATGAATTGGCTAATTTCTTCTTGAGAACATTTATATCCCGCATATTAGACCTTGCAACAAGCATGTCATCTACATACAATAACAAGATAATAAATCTTTCATTTTTTAGCCTTTTAAAATAAACACAGTGATCAAAATGACATCTACTATAACCTTGTTCTATCATAAACTTGTCAAACTTCAGATACCACTACCTTGGAGCTTGATTTAGGCCATATAATCTCTTCTTCAACCTGCATACCAAATTCTCCTTCTCTTTGACCTCATACCCATGTGGTTGTTGCATATAAATCTCTTCCTCCAAACCCCCATGGAGAAAAGTTGTTTTTACATCTAACTATTCAAGATGCAAATCTTCTACTGCCACAAGACTTAAAATAGTTCTAATTGAAGTCATTTTAAAAACAGGAGAAAATATTTCATCAAAATATATACATTTCTTTTGTGAAAACCCCTTTACAACAAGTTTATCCTTTTACCTTTTTTCTCCTCCATATTCTTCCTTCAACTTGTAAACTCATTTATTCTTCAATGCTCTTTTTCCTACAGGCAACTGAACCAAGTCCCAAGTATGGTTATTTACCAAGGAATCCATTTCCTCTTTCATTCCTTGCTCCCACTTCCTTTTGGTGTCTACCTGCATTGCCTCTTCATAACATTCTGGTTCACCAAAATCAATTAACAATAAATAATACAATG
>JASDQU010737291.1:32921-45544 GCA_032191745.1 Picea mariana
TTCCATTTTTATACAAAACTATATATTTATTTATTTTTGTTTGGCTTTGATCATTTATTTATGTGAAAAGGAAAAAAAAAATACTTTTATGTAATAAAAAAGGATGTGGTTGTCTCTTGTTTATCTTAATTTTAATTTTTGTTAGATATTAAATTGGTGTATGTCATTCTCTTGTTTGTAGTATAAGAGACTCTTTATATATTATGACAAAAGCAGATTATAGATAAGAGTTGTTTTATTAAATTACATCAGTAAATTATATATAATATTAGAAATTTGTGATTTAGCAAAGGTAGAGGTTTCGAGAAGCTCATTATGGTTTCTCTCTGGATTTGAACTTGTGATCTCCTAAGAAGAAACACATATTCTTAACCATTATACTCACTAAACTGTACCATAAACTCTCATTATTACAAGACTTCAAACCCCCACATAAGAAAAAAACTACTCCACTGCAAATTGACTAAATAAAATAACTACATTCACAGCTTTAAGAGGAAATCATTCCTCCATTTCTCCCACGACAATTTCTTCTTCATGACACAAAGCTCTTTCTTAATTACTTATATATTTGCCCCTTCGTCCACTGATTCGGTTACCCAAAAAATTATTCTCAATGGGCCAACAATTCGTACTTTTCCAACTAATTTGTTGTCCCTCTCTTTTTATCAAATCGCCTGTCTCGCCATGCAACGATTTCTACTTCAAAACCAAAACCAAGAATCTACTCCTTAAATAAACATCGTTTTTCCTATCAATATGTGGCTTTGTCCTCTCTCTTTCCCATCACTCTCTCTTTAGAGCTTCCCTCAAATCTCTACATATCTTCATGAATCTTCTTTTTTAACTTGACAGTTTATTGAACATGTTTGTGCAGTGGTCAAAATATTAGATTTTTAAAATCTGTTTTGAGTTATGTTTTTTCATTAACTTTGTTAAAAAACTAATCAAAAATTTAAAAGAATCGATGGAGTTATATATATCTGTTGTTGAGATTGTATAAACTCAATAAAATTAGGAGATTTTAAGGGTGCTAAATCCATCTATACATTTGCAATTCAAATAATGAAAAACTACAATTTCACCAACAATTAAATTACCAAACTCCATTAATATTGAACATAAAAATAAAAAATCTAATAGTTAGACTTTTCCCTCTGAAACATCCAAACTTCCAGAGGATCTTTTTATTAATGGCTTGCCCCTTGTCGTTATTTTCTCATCTTACCAATAGCACATCTCAAAGCAAAATTGGTTTTGGCTCTTTGTTTCTACCATAATTACCAAGTTCTAATTCAAATTTAATATTAATACTAGAATTAAAAATTTTCAATTCCTAAAAAATTCTAGAGTATATATCTTAAAAGCAATATATATATATATATATATATATAATTTCATTCTCAAAATTAATTTTACTTCCATGTATTTTTAACACTTTCATCCTCATCCACTTTGAAATTTGAAATACTCTTTAAACATTGCAACAACAATCTTAGAGATGCAATTCCCTAAGAAAAGCCACACCTGCCTAGTAAACTCATCCCTCCAAAAACAGTCTTCCTTTCTCAATGACCCATCATAACCTTGCTGCCCTTTGGAATCTTTTGTTTGACAGTTTAAAAAAAAATCAATCTTCTTTTCTCAATGACCCATCATTTGAATCTCTTGCTTCCCTTTGGAATCTCTTGCTTGACAGTTTAAAAAAATTCAATCTTCTTTTCTCAATGACCCATCATTGGAATCTCTTGCTTCCCTTTGGAATCCATCATTGGAATCTCTTGCTTCCCTTTGGAATCTCTTGTTTGACAGTTTAAAAAAAAATCAATCTTCTTTTCTCAATAACCCATCATTGGAATCTCTTGTTTCCCTTTGGAATCTCTTGTTTGACAGTTTAAAAAAAAAACAATCTTCTTTTCTCAATGACCCATTATTGGAATCTCTTGTTAGACAGTTTAAAAAAAAATCAATCTTCTTTTCTCAATGACCCATCATTGGAATCTCTTGTTTGACAGTTTAAAAAAAAAACAATCTTCTTTTCTCAATGACCCATCATTGGAATCTCTTGTTTGACAGTTAAAAAAAAAACAATCTTCTTTTCTCAATGACCCATCATCACCCTGCTGCCTCTTGGAAGCTGTGTTCACTTTTTTATCTAAAAATACCTCCCCACATTATGATTAATATAATGGGGACACAAGGTTAAATGATTTATACTTTTGGTGGTCATGGTGGATTGGTTTGTATTCAACAGCAATGCTCGTATAGCTTTTATACATCTGTGATGACAATCACAAACCAGACTAACGCTTTCCACAGCCAGTCAGCGCATGGAGGGACAGAACTTAGAATCGGAACCAAAGGCATCACCTGCTCCACGAAACTACCTGCCTGCCCCCTATGGAGAATCTAGAATATATCCACAGACAACTGTTACTGAATTTGCCAAATTTCACCCGTACAAATCGAATCGAATGGCGCCGAATTTATTCGCATTCGAATAGTATTATAGAATGTTCGAATTTTTCGCCTGGGGGCGAATTTGGTAACTATGGTTTCTACCATGGGTCCAATATATTTACGAACCAAGTAACACAAAACGCGCATTCCATAATGGGTCCAATATCAATTCTGAATCAACACTGTTCAAGGGTGGAAGTCGGTGAGAGTCAATGTTCGCAGTGCTCCTACTGGTAGTGAGGTTGGGCTCCTGGAAATGAAAAAAAAGCAAGCACAAACATAAACATTTCTAGAAATTGATAAGTGTACACGAATAGATATTGGAATTTACACGTTTCTTTTTGTCACGCATTCCTTGACGCTTACAAGGTTGGCGACGATTATTCGAACTACAGCCCTCCTTCACGATCAGTATTTGCTGCAATAGTCCATAGCTTCTCCTTAGACTCTTGCTCCCAAACGGCTCTAATATTACTACGTTTTTCAAAGAATTCTCGTATGTACTCTTCCTCTTTGCTTCAATCTCTCGCTCTCTCTCTCCAACATGATCTACTTTCTTTCTTTTTCTGCACATTTCCTCTTACATTTGTCACCAATTGGTTTTGTTCTTCCTTCTATGCTATACTCCGGTGGTCTTCTTAGTCTTCTTAGATGGAGAACAATTTAATTTTTCATAAATGGTTCTCATCCTCAACATCTCTTATGAAATTTGAACCTATAACTTGATGAAGACTAAATCCCACATAAACCAATTAATTTACACCTCATGAATTTCACCTACTATTATTTTTATCACACTATGAAGATCTCCCATGTGCCATTTATGTGCCATTTATATGATAAGTATCCATAGACAACACATCATTGGGTTTCAATAACTCTATGTTCCTTTTGCAACCAAAGGAACTTTGTATGCATTCAGGGGAGGGATACAGTTCAAATTCAGTATATGGAAAACTTTGGGGAAAACCAAGTTCTCGGTAATGCCTCACTCTACAATGAAACTGTAGTGCTAACCTTTCTCTTTACATTTGGTCTTGAACATGCTCTTCTTTTGCTCTAGTTCTTTTTCAATTTGCATCTTGAGTTGCAACAACACTCTTGGTGGCATTAGGTTTTCTCCATACTCGACGTCCACTCTACTACTTCCACAATGTGTACCCTTACATCTTGTCCTCGATTCGACTTCTCCGATCACCCGTATGCTCTGTGTCCAACTTCTGTATTCGTTGGTCGTTTTCCTATTTATGGTTCTTTATTTGGCTTTTCTTAGTCATTAGTTCGTTCTCTGTGAATAGTTGCTTGCATTATATCCTTATATTTTATTAGATTTGTTCTTCTAACACTTGGAAATAATGGAGCACTAGTTAGTTACTTAGATAAACTCTACCTAGTGTTTAATGTAGATCCTATTTTCTTGTTGTTTGTTGTAACAGTCTAAGTAGATTGGATTCCTATATTATGATGTAATCTGTCTTCAATCCTATTTTCTTGTTGTTTGTTGTAACAGCCTAAGTAGATTGGATTCCTATATTATGATGTAATCTGTCTTCAATCAATAATAGATTGTGAGTGTAGTCTTCCCTGTGTGGTTTTCTCCTAATTCTAAGTTGGTATCAGAGCTGTGTTGGAGATCCTTGAGACGAGATCCGTGAGAACCAAATCTCTGGTGCAAGATCGTGAATTGATTGAGTAGAAAATCATCAGTACTCCCTATGCAGTGTTAGAGGCACGCCGACGCTCTCACACTTATGAAATTTCAATTCTTGTGAAGGCCACGCACCCGATGTATGTATCTTAGAGCGCTAGGGCATTAGCACTCCCCCCTCCATGCTCAAGGAGCATTGTTAGCTATGACTAGCGCTCCCCTTCATTAGTCCATTGAGCGCCGACCGCCCCCTAATTTTCTGGAAGCGTGAATTTTTGGAAGCGTGAGTTTGTTGGAACGGGCCGTGAGGATGGGTAGAGGGCCGATTTACCTATTTCAGATTCGTGGTGAGTTCAAGGAGGTCGTGAGACCTTGGAGCAGGTTGTGAAAGTGATTGTGCATGACGATTTTATTGTTTGCGGGTCCGTGGCACCAAGAAAAGGTTCGAGGAGTTCGTGTGGCTCTTTGGAGGGTCAACTTACCCCTTTTGCAGGTCGTGGGTGAGTGAGGGAGTCGTGTGGTCTTGTTAGAGGTTTGTGGGCACAGTGAGAGGCTCGTGGAGCTTTCGAGAGGGCTCGACCCTCTTTCATTTGCAGAACCACGAGCTAGGGAGGCCGTGGAGACACTGTGAGGGCCGATCCACCATTCTCAATAGGCTGCGAGGGTGATCGAGTGCTGAGAGCTCAAGGAGACCCGATCGAAGGTGCCTGCATGCAGAGAGACAAGGAGAATCTGGTTGTGGGTTACCCATTTGGGTTGATACGTGAAGTGCTAGAGGAGGAGTCCACTTGAGGGCTTCTCAAGGAACCGAGAGCCAAGTCGAGCTAGATAATTTCCAGAGCGAATGTGAAGAAAGTTGAGAGCCAAGGTAGAGATGGATTGATGGATCCGAAGGCAGAGCGATGGACTGCTCAACATAGGAGAAAATTGACGAAAGTGGCATATTCTTGGTGATTCACCACCTTCAGGATTGAAGTGTGTTTGGTGATACAAGGATCCATTGTTTGTTTGGACGAGCATACACTTTCTGAGATTGTGAATCGATGGCAGAGACCTACCTCAATGAAGCCAATAAATCAAATGACTCGAATTTCATCAATTGGAAATTCAAAATGCAAACTTTGATGGAAGGCTATGGTGTATAGACAATTGTGAAGGGAGATGAAGCGAAACTCAATGTGATTGCAAGTACGAAAACAATACAGATCCAAGATTGGGATAAACGTGAGAATAAGGCCAAGGTATTGTTGCGTATGTCTGTTAAAGATAGCATAGTTCTACATATTAGAGAAGCTAAAACTTTTGCTGAAACATGGACACCGCTTAAAGATTTATATGAAACTAGCAATACAAATCGTATTATTTTCCTGAAAACTAAATTGTTAGGCATTAGGATGGATGGAAATGAATCTGCTAGTTCATTTTTGGGTCGCATTAAAGAGGTGAAAGACAAGCTAGGAAATATAGGGGAAACAATTTCTAGCACTGATCTTTTCACAATTACCTTAAATGGTATGCTAGAAGACTATCAGATGTTTATAACAGGTCTCGCAGCAAGGGAGAAACCTCCTACTTTTGAAGAATTGATAGGTATTTTGCTGCAAGAGAAAGAAAGGCGCGCGAATTTGAAGCCTCATAATTCAGACTTGGCACTGTGGTTAAATAAGAGATCCCCGAGAAGACAAGAGGTAAAGGAGGTAGTTCATCATAGAGAAGACAATCTCCAATTCTAAATCAAGGTATGCCATCTAACATGAATGCATCAAAGAGTTTTTTTTATTGTGGTCGACCTGGACATCTTATTAGAGACTGTCATAAGAAGAAGAGTGATGAGGCTAGGAATAAACCTAGAAAACATTTAGGTCATTATGAAGAAAAATCTTCAAATCATGATCTCAGATTGTTTATTGCTAGTGATGATATTGATGAACCCTTGAATTTTGATTCACGAGATCTTAGAATGTTTGTGGATGATCTTAGAATGAATTTTGATGAACATTGCTTTGTCTACTGAAACTAATGATGTTGATGCCTGGTTTGTGGATTTTGGAGCATCAACACATATGACATGTAATAAGAAGTGGTATACTAATTTTAAAGAAACACAGAATGGTGCTAGCATATATCTTGGAGATGCCCGCACTCATTAGATCAAGGGATACATAGATATTCCAGTAACATTTCTGAATGGTATTGTTCGTCACATTCACAATGTTGTGTATGTGCCTAGGATAAAGAAAAAATTGATCTCTGTGTCCACCATTACAGATCAGAACTTCAAGGTTGAATTCTTCAAAAATTATTGCATAGTGAAGGATCTGCTGGACCAATACAGAACTGTTGCAATAGGAGTCAGAGCAGGAGGACTATACAAACTTGATGTTACCAGCAAATAACACCACGCACTGACTTCTGCAACTATGCCAATAGAGTCTTTGGCATCAAAGGTATGGACACATCAATCATCATGATTTATTGTTATTACAGAAACATAATATGGTTGAAGGACTTCCGATGCTAAAGAATGAGAATGTTTCTTGTGAAGGATGTGCATTAGGAAAGATGCACATAGATGAATTCCCCTCTAATCCTGATAGGAAAAAGAGAGATGTGTTAGATCTTGTGCATATTGATGTTTGTGGACCTATGCAAACTAGGTCTTTAGGAGGTGCATTTTACTTTCAGTTATTTATTGATGATTGCACGAGATACACATGGGTTTATTTCCTTAGAATAAAAAGTGTTTTTTTTAGTACTTTAAGGAATTCAGAACCATGGTGGAAAAGTAGACAGGAAAATCCATCAAATTCCTCCATTCAGATCAAGGGGGAGAGTATAAATCAGGGGACTTCATCAAATATTGCAAAGATCATGGAATAGTACAACAATTTACAATACCCCACACTCCACAAAGGAATGGAGTTATTAAAAGGAAAAACATAACTCTGGTAGAGTGTGCACGCAGTATGATGAAAGGTAAGAAGCTCCTGAATGCATTTTGGGCTGAAGCCACAAGTACTGTAGTTTATTTAAAGAATAGAAGTCCCACAAGCTATCTTGATATTATTACTCCTTTCAAAGCCTTGCGTGGTTCCAAACCTACAGTTCATAATTTGAAAGTATTTGGGTTTAAGGATTTTGCACATATTCCAAAGGAGAATAGGAAGAAATTGGATGCTAAAGCCATTAAATGTATTTTCATTGGGTATTGTTCTGAATTCAAAGCATACAAGTTGTTTGATCCTTCCATTCACAAAGTATTTGCGAGTAGAGATGTACTTTTCCATGAACAGGAAGCAGTAAATCATGACAACAACAGTCATGAGGAATGACATAGACTTCTTGATGAAGGTGTTAAAGAAGAGAAACAACAACAATCATCACAACAACAACCACAATTACAACAACAACCACCACATCAACAACCACAACCACAGAGACAACATCAACAACAAGAAGGACTCAGTGATATGGACACTTCAAGCAGTCAAAGTTCACCTAGCGGCGAAGAAAAATCTTTACTAAGTGGGGAGGAAGATAATCAGTTGAGAAGATCTTCACGACAGGTTTGACTCCCTGAGAGGTATAGAGACTATGCCCCAATGAGTAGAATTTCAAATGTCATAGAACCCATGAGTTTTAATGTATCCAATGAACATGATGAATGGTGAAATGCAATGGAGGAAGAATATGAATCTATAATGAAAAACAATACTTGGGAATTGACTAAATTGCCTAAACATAAAAAGCCCATTGGATGCAAATGGATATACAAACCCATGTTTAAATCAAATGGTAGTATAGACAAATATAAGGCTAGATTGGTGGCAAAGGGGTATTCACAAACATAAGGTATTGATTATGTTGAAAAATTTGTACCAGTAGCTAAATTGAATACTATCAGTTTGTTAATTGCTTTAGCTATAAAGTACCATTGCAAGCTACACTAATTAGATGTTAAATCTGCATTTTTGAATGGTGAGTTAAAGGAGGAGGTTTAGCTTGCTCAACCTGAAGGGTTTGTGGAACATGGGCAAGAACTCTTAGTATGTAAGTTAAAGAAAGCATTGTATACATGCACCTAGGTCATGGTATGAGAAGATAGACTCTTTCTTTCTTCAACAAGGTTTTATGAGGATAAAGAGTGATCCAAATATGTATAGCAAATTTGATGAGAAGGGGTATATAGTATTGATTTCCTTATATGTTGACGATTTAATAATTATAGGAAATGCAGGGAAATCAATTAATGAAATCAAGAAGTAGTTGTCACAAGTTTTTGAAATGAAAGATCTTGGTAAGTTACATTACTGCCTAGGTCTTGAAGTTTGTAGAAATGCAGGCCAAAGTTTTGTTTGTCAGAGAAGTACTTAAGAGATTTAAAATTGATCAGTGTAAATCTTCTACTGCTCCCATGCAGCAGAATGTGAAAATTTCTTGTGATGATGGTTTGAAGGAGGTGAATGGCACTATGTATAGACAGATGGTGAGTAGTTTGAACTATCTCACCACAACCAGACCTGATATTGCATATTATGTGAGTGTGTTAAGTCAGTTTATGGCGAAACCTCAAGAAAGCCATTGGAATGCAGCAAAGGCAGTACTCAGGTATCTAAAAGGAACACTTGATTATGGTATTAAACATACTGATGCATCTGATGTCGAGTTGACAGGTTACTCGGATTTTGATTGGGTTGGAAATCCGGATGATCGAAGATCAACCACTGGATATGCGTTTGACATTGGATCCGATATTGTTTCATGGAGTAGTAAAAAACAACCTACTGTATCTTTGTCTTCTATTGAAGTAGAATATAAATCCTTATGTGCAACAACTTGTGAAGATGTGTGGTTAAGAAGACTTCTTCAAGATGTTGGAGAAGAACAAAAGGAACCTACAATGATCAAATATGATAATCAAAGTACAATCAAGCTGGAGAATAATCTGATTTATCATGCAAGGACAAAGCATGTTGATGCTCAGTTTCATTTTGTTAGAGAAAAGTTGCAGTCCAATGAAATATGTCTTATGTATTGTAATACTTGTGAAAACACTGCTGACATTTTCACTAAGCCTCTTGGAAAGATTAATTTTGAACTGTTTAGGGAGATGTTAGGTGTATAAGTCAATCCATTCTCCATTAAGGGGGAGACTTGGAAATAATGGAGCACTAGTTAGTTACGTAGATAAACTCTACCTAGTGTTTAATGCAGATCCTATTTTCTTGTTGTTTGTTGTAACTGCCTAAGTAGATTGGATTCCTATATTATGATGTAATCTGTCTTCAATCAATAATAGATTGTGAGCATAGTCTCAAATGTGTGGTTTTCTCCTAATTCTAAGTCTAACATGTGGTCGTATGGTGTCAAAATAGTCCTGTGGTTCATGTTTGTATGGTATCAAAGTGATAAACCACTTGATGTGAGAAATTTTTCTTTTCTGGATAAGAACTGTGTATGAGGTTTGGAAACGTTCAACTTTTATAGTGGATATTTTATTCATTATAGGGACAAAAGAAGCTAGTATGTTGGAAAAGAGTGTTGATTTTCTCATTTGTAAAAGAAGATTGGTAAGTATATATGATAAATATATGATATTAATTATTTGAAAATATCTTTATGCTCCCAATTGTTACTAGCAACAACTACATTAATAATATTAATGTGTCCATAACTATAGATGTATGTTTATCACATTAATAATATATGATTCAAGAGATGTCCATCTTGTAACTATACATCCAGTAACTATACATCCAGTAACTATACATCCAATCATAGTTATATTAAGACAAAACAAATCTTGATGATATGTTCTTGGTGCCATGTCCTACATTTATATATACATATTTGGATGAGATTATAGCTCTAAAAATCACTTGACATGACTATTTATATGAATTGTTAATGTTGAATTATGTTTCACCACCACCACTCATTATTGAAATTCCCCAATTAATTTAGACATGCTAATATATATATATATATATATATATATAAAATTATAATATTTGAAATTTCAGTGGAGAATTAAATCCATAAAAATTAAAAGTATTTTAAATTAAAATATTACGATACATGATTTCAAAAATGTCCATCTCATAACCATACATATGATCATAATCATATTAGCTATTATAGTCATATAAATGTGGGACAATTCATGATGATGCCATGTCCTACATATGTGCAGACTTATTTGGATGGGACATCAACTCTAGAATTTACTTGTAGTTGTTAATGTTGAATTATGCTTCACCACCAAGCATTATTGAAATTCTCTAATTAATCTAGATATATTAATATTATTATATATTATTAATATTAATATATATACTATTATTATACATTTAATACTTTTAAATAGTGAATCTATTTTTTCACTTACTTATTATTTAATATTTAATTTTCTAAGTAATCTTTATTAGGATACAACTATTAAAGATTTGTTTTTTATTTGAAAATAAAATTTGATTTAATAAAATTTATGTTTAAGATTTAAAGATTTGGTAGTAATTAATTTGATTTAATAATATTTTTGTTTAAAATTTAGAAATTTGATAGTAATTAATTGTATATTTAAAAAAAAAAATGAATTTAGATTTCTTTTGAATGTTTTAGTATGTTTTTTTCTTTCATTGAAAAAGAAACACATCCAAAGAAACACATCCATAGTTATTAATTTGGATAAAAATATTAAATAATAATATGAACTTTCTAGACATAAAGAGTATCAAATTCTAGAATAAATATATAAATAGGTAATTATAATACAAATGAATCTTGTAAGTGTTTTAGTGATATTAAATATACAACATGCCATATGGTTTTAGTGATATTAAATATGCAATTTGGCAATTCTAACAAGTTAACTTATATAATATGTGATCTTCATTTCCTTGGTACACATGAGAATAGTAGAATAGTTGCTAACTTGTAACAAAATCTCATGATGGCTATAACAATATTATTCACAACACACTTTAAAATATTAAAATATTTATTAGCTTACAATTAAATCTTGTCATTAGAATATTGCAATGCAATTCTAGTAATGATGAGACTATTCATTATATACCTTACAACAATAAACTATTTAAGTAGAAAAAAATCCCACCATATAATAAAGAGGTGATTCACAACAAGTAGGAAAATGTACATTATTTTTTCAACTAAATCTCATCATACAATAACTTAGTGAACTAAATTTCATGATACCAATATATTGGTAGACCCTACTTAATTGTTCATAAAGACAATCATTCTTCTTACTTTATATTTCACTTGTTCACTAATAATATAACTATTTAACTCATATCAAATTATTTCACTTATTCACTAATAATATAACTATTTAACCTATATCACATAGGAGATGGTTTTTATTATGTCCTTCATCTATATTTTATTTCATAAATATAAAATTGACCTAAATTTATACTTATCAAAGTTTATAATTTTAAATTAGAGTTCATCTATATTTTATTTCATAAATATAAAATTGACCTAAATTTATACTATGAAAGTTTATAATCTTAAATTAGAATTCATCTATATTTTATTTTATAAATATAAAATTGACCTAAATTTATATTTATGAAAGTAGTTCATAATCTTAAATTAAAGTTGAAAATGTATATTTTTGTTCATTTAATATTATATATATATTTTAAAGTATTACAAGCTACTAAGAAAAAAAGTTAAGTTATACTAAACTAAAATTTTAAACTTCTTCAATAAGTTTAATGGTAAATTAGATTAGTGAAATATATATATTTAAGTAAAGAAGAGTCTTCAACATCATTATAGAAATTTTCAACTAATTCCTTTACAATTATTACTAATCTTCTAATAAATACCAAACTAAAATTTTGAACTTCTTCAATATATTCAATAATAAACGAGATGTACATATTTAAGGAAAAAAGAGTTCTCAACACCATTATAGAAATTTTCCACTAATTCCTTTACAATTACTACTAATCTTCTACTGGTTATGCATCTACTATATGAAAGCAACAAAATTTGAATCGTTGAAAAATCAAATATCATGACACTATTCTTTTTGAGTGGAATAAAGATATGGTTTAATGTTTTAGGGTTAATCGAAATTGGTCATACAACTTAAGTTGTATGTAAATTTGGATTATTGAAAAATCTAAAATCTAGTTATTAAATCATTAAAACTTTGTTAATAAACTATGTAATAATTAATTGATTAATTAATTATCTATTAACTAATGATTAATTATAAAACCTATACACTCATATAAATATCATATTAATATCTTTTAAATATACATATTGAGAGTTCATCTACAAACTAACTAATACAATTAAAAAAAACACACAGAACGGTACACCAGAACACAACATAAATTATTACATCAATCAATGCCCTGACCAGTTCTTAACCCAAGTGTCTTTCTGGGCTGAATAAAAGATCTACCGTTTCACGAAGGAGCACCTCTAACCCTAACCCTAACTACACACAGTGTGATGAAAGCCAAGGCAT
>JASDQU010737291.1:45564-55636 GCA_032191745.1 Picea mariana
CCAGATTCAATTAACACGAAGAAAGTCTAAAGTTTAAACGCAATTTAAATCGATTTCGACTCTAAAGATAATGACAAAAGATTAGAGTCGAAAGATCGAATTTTGTACAATAAGTTATCTTTCATATTTTTGACTTTGATCAATTATTTATGTTTTCCATTTTTATACAAAACTATATATTTATTTATTTTTGTTTGGCTTTGATCATTTATTTATGTGAAAAGGAAAAAAAAAATACTTTTATGTAATAAAAAAGGATGTGGTTGTCTCTTGTTTATCTTAATTTTAATTTTTGTTAGATATTAAATTGGTGTATGTCATTCTCTTGTTTGTAGTATAAGAGACTCTTTATATATTATGACAAAAGCAGATTATAGATAAGAGTTGTTTTATTAAATTACATCAGTAAATTATATATAATATTAGAAATTTGTGATTTAGCAAAGGTAGAGGTTTCGAGAAGCTCATTATGGTTTCTCTCTGGATTTGAACTTGTGATCTCCTAAGAAGAAACACATATTCTTAACCATTATACTCACTAAACTGTACCATAAACTCTCATTATTACAAGACTTCAAACCCCCACATAAGAAAAAAACTACTCCACTGCAAATTGACTAAATAAAATAACTACATTCACAGCTTTAAGAGGAAATCATTCCTCCATTTCTCCCACGACAATTTCTTCTTCATGACACAAAGCTCTTTCTTAATTACTTATATATTTGCCCCTTCGTCCACTGATTCGGTTACCCAAAAAATTATTCTCAATGGGCCAACAATTCGTACTTTTCCAACTAATTTGTTGTCCCTCTCTTTTTATCAAATCGCCTGTCTCGCCATGCAACGATTTCTACTTCAAAACCAAAACCAAGAATCTACTCCTTAAATAAACATCGTTTTTCCTATCAATATGTGGCTTTGTCCTCTCTCTTTCCCATCACTCTCTCTTTAGAGCTTCCCTCAAATCTCTACATATCTTCATGAATCTTCTTTTTTAACTTGACAGTTTATTGAACATGTTTGTGCAGTGGTCAAAATATTAGATTTTTAAAATCTGTTTTGAGTTATGTTTTTTCATTAACTTTGTTAAAAAACTAATCAAAAATTTAAAAGAATCGATGGAGTTATATATATCTGTTGTTGAGATTGTATAAACTCAATAAAATTAGGAGATTTTAAGGGTGCTAAATCCATCTATACATTTGCAATTCAAATAATGAAAAACTACAATTTCACCAACAATTAAATTACCAAACTCCATTAATATTGAACATAAAAATAAAAAATCTAATAGTTAGACTTTTCCCTCTGAAACATCCAAACTTCCAGAGGATCTTTTTATTAATGGCTTGCCCCTTGTCGTTATTTTCTCATCTTACCAATAGCACATCTCAAAGCAAAATTGGTTTTGGCTCTTTGTTTCTACCATAATTACCAAGTTCTAATTCAAATTTAATATTAATACTAGAATTAAAAATTTTCAATTCCTAAAAAATTCTAGAGTATATATCTTAAAAGCAATATATATATATATATATATATATAATTTCATTCTCAAAATTAATTTTACTTCCATGTATTTTTAACACTTTCATCCTCATCCACTTTGAAATTTGAAATACTCTTTAAACATTGCAACAACAATCTTAGAGATGCAATTCCCTAAGAAAAGCCACACCTGCCTAGTAAACTCATCCCTCCAAAAACAGTCTTCCTTTCTCAATGACCCATCATAACCTTGCTGCCCTTTGGAATCTTTTGTTTGACAGTTTAAAAAAAAATCAATCTTCTTTTCTCAATGACCCATCATTTGAATCTCTTGCTTCCCTTTGGAATCTCTTGCTTGACAGTTTAAAAAAATTCAATCTTCTTTTCTCAATGACCCATCATTGGAATCTCTTGCTTCCCTTTGGAATCCATCATTGGAATCTCTTGCTTCCCTTTGGAATCTCTTGTTTGACAGTTTAAAAAAAAATCAATCTTCTTTTCTCAATAACCCATCATTGGAATCTCTTGTTTCCCTTTGGAATCTCTTGTTTGACAGTTTAAAAAAAAAACAATCTTCTTTTCTCAATGACCCATTATTGGAATCTCTTGTTAGACAGTTTAAAAAAAAATCAATCTTCTTTTCTCAATGACCCATCATTGGAATCTCTTGTTTGACAGTTTAAAAAAAAAACAATCTTCTTTTCTCAATGACCCATCATTGGAATCTCTTGTTTGACAGTTAAAAAAAAAACAATCTTCTTTTCTCAATGACCCATCATCACCCTGCTGCCTCTTGGAAGCTGTGTTCACTTTTTTATCTAAAAATACCTCCCCACATTATGATTAATATAATGGGGACACAAGGTTAAATGATTTATACTTTTGGTGGTCATGGTGGATTGGTTTGTATTCAACAGCAATGCTCGTATAGCTTTTATACATCTGTGATGACAATCACAAACCAGACTAACGCTTTCCACAGCCAGTCAGCGCATGGAGGGACAGAACTTAGAATCGGAACCAAAGGCATCACCTGCTCCACGAAACTACCTGCCTGCCCCCTATGGAGAATCTAGAATATATCCACAGACAACTGTTACTGAATTTGCCAAATTTCACCCGTACAAATCGAATCGAATGGCGCCGAATTTATTCGCATTCGAATAGTATTATAGAATGTTCGAATTTTTCGCCTGGGGGCGAATTTGGTAACTATGGTTTCTACCATGGGTCCAATATATTTACGAACCAAGTAACACAAAACGCGCATTCCATAATGGGTCCAATATCAATTCTGAATCAACACTGTTCAAGGGTGGAAGTCGGTGAGAGTCAATGTTCGCAGTGCTCCTACTGGTAGTGAGGTTGGGCTCCTGGAAATGAAAAAAAAGCAAGCACAAACATAAACATTTCTAGAAATTGATAAGTGTACACGAATAGATATTGGAATTTACACGTTTCTTTTTGTCACGCATTCCTTGACGCTTACAAGGTTGGCGACGATTATTCGAACTACAGCCCTCCTTCACGATCAGTATTTGCTGCAATAGTCCATAGCTTCTCCTTAGACTCTTGCTCCCAAACGGCTCTAATATTACTACGTTTTTCAAAGAATTCTCGTATGTACTCTTCCTCTTTGCTTCAATCTCTCGCTCTCTCTCTCCAACATGATCTACTTTCTTTTTTTTTCTGCACATTTCTTCTTACATTTGTCATCAATTGGTTTTGTTCTTCCTTCTATGCTATATTCCGGTAGTTTTCTTAGATGGAGAACAATTTAATTCTTCATAAATGGTTCTCATCTTCAACTTCTCTCATGAAATTTGAACCTATAACTTGATGAAGACTAAACCCCACATAAACCAATTAATTTACACCTCATAAATTTCACCTACTATTATGCAAAACATTCTTATCACACTGTGAAGATCTCCCATGTGCCATTTATGTGCCATTTATATGATAAGTATCCATAGACAACACATCATTGGGTTTCAATAACTCTACGTTCCTTTTGCAACCAAAGGAACTTTGTATGCATTCGGGGGAGGGATACAGTTCAAATTCAGTATATGGAAAACTTTGGGGAAAACCAAGTTCTCGGTAATACCTTACTCTACAATGAAACTACAGTGCTAACCTTTCTCTTTGCATTTGGTCTTGAACATGCTCTTCTTTTGCTCTGGTTCTTTTTCAATCTGCATCTTGAGTTGCAACAACACTCTTGGTGGCATTAGTTTTTCTCCATACTCGACGTCCACTCTACTACTTCCACAATGTGTACCCTTGCATCTTGTCCTTGATTCGACTTCTCCGATCACCCCGTATGCTACGTGTCCAACTTCTGTATTCGTTGGTCGTTTTCCTATTTATGGTTCTTTATTTGGCTTTTCTTAGTCATTAGTTCGTTCTCTGTAAATCGTTGCTTGCATTACATTCTTATATTTTATTGGATTTGTTCTTCTAACACTTGGAAATAATGGAGCACTAGTTAGTTAGTTATGTAGATAAATTCTACCTAGTGTTTAATGTAGATCATATTTTCTTGTTATTTGTTGTAACAGTCAAAGTAAATTAGATTCCTATATTATGATGTAATTTGTCTTTAATCAATAATAGATTGTGAGCGTAGTCTCACCTGTGTGGTTTTTTCTTAATTCTAAGTTGGTATCAAAGCTGTGTTGGAGATCCTTGAGGCGAGATCCGTGAGAATCAGATCTCTGATGCAAAATCGCAAATTGATTGAGTAGAAAATCATCAGCGCTCCCTATGCAGTGTTAGAAGCACGTCGACGCTCTCACACTTATGAAATTTCAATTCTTGTGAAGGTCGAGCACCCAATGTATGTATCTTAGAGCGCTAGGGCGTTAGCGCTCCCCCCTCCATGCTCAAGGAGCATTGTTAGCTCTGACTAGCGCTCCCCTTCATTAGTCCATTGAGCACCGACCACCCCTAATTTTCTGAAAGCGTGAATTTTTTGAAGCGTGAGTTTGTTGGAGCGGGCCGTGAGGACGGGTAGAGGGCCGATTTACCTCTTTCAGAACCGTGGTGAGCTCGAGGAGGTCGTGAGACCTTGGAGCAGGCTGTGAGAGTGATTGTGCAGGCCGATTTTATTGTTTGCAGGTCCGTGGCACCAAGAAAAGGTTCGAGGAGTTCATGTGGCTCTTTGGAGGGTCAACTTACCCCTTTTGCAGGTCGTGGATGAGTGAGGGAGTCGTGTGGTCTTGTTAGAGGTTCGTGGGCATAGTGAGAGGCTCGTGGAGCTTTCTAGAGGGCTCGACCCTCTTTCATTTGCAGAACCGCGAGCTAGGGAGGTCGTGGAGACACCGTGAGGGGCGATCCACCATTCTCAATAGGCTGCGAGGGTGCCCGAGTGCTGAGAGCTCAGGGAGACCCGGTGAGAATCTGGTTGCGGGTTACCCATTTGGGTTGATACGTGAAGTGCTAGAGGAGGAGTCCAGTTGAGGGCTTCTCAAGGAATCGAGAGCCAAGTCGAGAAGACAATTTCCAGAGCGAACATGAAGAAAGTTGAGAGCCAAGGTAGAGACGGATTGATGGATCCAAAGGCAGAGCGATGGACTGCTCAACACAGGAGAAAATTGATGAAAGTTGCATATTCTTGGTGATTCACCGCCCTCAGGATTGAAGTGTGTTTGGTGATACAAGGATCCATTATCTGTTTGGACGAGCAGACACTTTCTGAGATGGTGAATCTGCTGGCAGAGACCTACCTCAACGAAGCCAATAAATTAGATGACTCGAATTTCGTCAATTGGAAATTCAAAATGCAAACCTTGATGGAAGGCTATGGTGTATAAACAATTGCGAAGGGAGATGAAGCGAAACTCAATGCGGCTGTAGGTACGAAAACAACACAAAGCCAAGATTGGGATAAGCATGAGAATAAGGCCAAGGTATTGTTGCGTATGTCTGTTAAAGATAGCATAATTCCACATATTAGAGAAGCTAAAACTTCTGCTGAAACATGGACAACGCTTAAAGATTTATACGAAACTAGCAATACAAATCGTATTATTTTCCTGAAAACTAAATTGTTAGGCATTAAGATGGATGGAAATGAATCTGCTAGTTCATTTTTGGGTCGCATTAAAAAGGTGAAAGATAAGCTAGAAAATATAGGAGAAACAGTTTCTAGCACTGATCTTGTCACAATTACCTTAAATGGTATGCTAGAAGACTATCGGATGTTTATAACCGGTCTCGCAGCAAGGGAGAAACCTCCTACTTTTGAAGAATTGATAGGTATTTTGCTCCAAGAGAAAGAGAGGCGGGCGAATTTGAAGCCTCAGAATTTAGACTTGGCACTGTGGTCAAATAAGAGATCCCTGAGAAGACAAGAGGCAGAGGAGGCAGTTCATCGCAGGGAATACAATCTCCAAATCTGAATCAAGGTATGCCATCTAGCATGAATGCGTCAAAGAGTTGTTTTTATTGTGGTCAACCTGGACATCTTATTAGAGACTGTCATAAGAAGAAGAGTGATGAGGCTAGGAATAAACCTAGAAAACATTCAGGTCATTATGAAGAAAAATATTCAAATCATGATCTCAGATTGTTTATTGCTAGTGATGATATTGATGAACCCTCAAATTTTGATTCACGAGATCTTAGAATGTTTGTGTCTAATACAACTTTGTCTGCTGAAACTGATGATGTTGATGCCTAGTTTGTGGATTCCGGAGCATCAGCACATATGACATGTAATAAGAAGTGGTATACTAATTTTAAAGAAACACAGAATGGTGCCAGCATATATCTTGGAGATGATCGCGCTCATCAGATCAAGGGATACATAGATATTCCAGTAACATTTCCGAATGGTATTGTTCGTCACATTCACAATGTTGGGTATATGCCTAGGATAAAGAAAAAAATGATCTTTGTGTCCACCATTACAGATCAGAACTTGAAGGTTGAATTATTCAAAAATTATTGCATAGTGAAGGATCTGCTGGACCAATACAGAACTGTTGCAACATGACTCAAAGAAGGAGGACTATACAAGCTTGATGTTACCAACAAAGAACATCACGCACTGACTTCTGCAACTATGCCAACAGAGAGTCTTTGGCATCAAAGGTATGGACACATCAATTATCATGATTTATTGTTATTACAGAAACATAATATGGTTGAAGGACTTCCAATGTTAAAGAATGAGAATGTTTCTTGTGAAGGATGTGCATTAGGAAAGATGCACAGAGATGAATTCCCCTCTAATTTTGATAGGAAAAAGAGAGATGTGTTAGATCTTGTGCATACTGATGTTTGTGGACCTATACAGACTAGGTCTTTAGGAGGTGCATTTTACTTTCAGTTATTTATTGAAGATTGCACGAGATACACATGGGTTTATTTCCTTAGAATAAAAAGTGATTTTTTTGAGTACTTTAAGGAATTCAGAACCATGGTGGAAAAGAAGACAGGAAAATCCATCAAAATCCTCCATTCAGATCAAGGGGGAGAGTATAAATCAGGGGGCTTCATCAAATATTGCAAAGATCACGGAATAGTACAACAGTTTACAGTACCCCGCACTCCACAAAAGAATGGAGTTGTTGAAATGAAAAACATAACTCTGGTAGAGTGTGCACACAGTATGATGAAAGGTAAGAAGCTCTCGAATGCATTTTGGGTTGAAGCCATAAGTACTGCAGTTTATTTAAAGAATAGAAGTCCAACAAGTTGTCTTGATAATATTACTCATTTCGAAGCCTTGTGTGGTTCCAAACCTATCGTTCATAATTTGAAAGTATTTGGGTGTAAATCTTTTGCACATATTCCAAAGGAGAATAGGAAGAAATTCGATGCTAAAGCCATTACATGTATTTTCATTGGGTATTGTTCTAAATTCAAAGCATACAAACTGTTTGATCCTTCTATTCACAAAGTATTTGCGAGTAGAGATGTACTTTTCCATGAGCAGGAAGCAGGAAATCATGACAACAACAGTCATGAGGAATGACATAGACTTCTTGATGAAGGTGTTAAAGAAGAGCAGCAACAACAATCGTCACAACAACAACCACAATTACAACAACAACCACCACAGTAGCAGCCACAACCGCAGAGACAACATCAACAACAAGAATGACTTAGTGATATGGACACTTCAAGCAGTCAAAGTTCACCTAGTGGCGAAGACAAATCTTCACTAAGTGGGGAGGAAGATAATCAGTTGAGAATATCTTCATGACAGGTTCGACTCCCTGAGAGGTATAGAGACTATGCCCTAATGAGTAGAATTTCAAATGTCATAGAACCCATGAGTTTTAATGTATCCAATGAACATGATGAATGGTGAAATGCAATGGAGGAAGAATATGAATCTATAATGAAAAACAATACTTCGAAATTGACTAAATTGCCTAAACATAAAAATCCCATTAGATGCAAATGGATATACAAACCCAAGTTTAAATCAAATGGTAGTATAGACAAATATAAGGCTAGATTGGTGGCAAAGGGGTATTCATAAACATAAGGTATTGATTATGCTGAAACATTTGTACCGGTAGCTAAATTGAATACTATCAGATTGTTATTTGCTTTAGCTACAAAGTACCATTGCAAGCTACACCAATTAGATGTTAAATCTGCATTTTTGAATGGTGCGTTAAAGGAGGAGGTTTAGCTTGCTCAGCCTAAAGGGTTTGTGGAACATGGGGAAGAACTCTTAGTGTGTAAGTTAAAGAAAGCATTGTATACATGCACCTAGGTCATGGTATGAGAAGATAGACTCTTTCTTTCTTCAACAAGGTTTTATGAGGAGAAAGAGTGATCCAAATATGTATACCAAATTTGATGAGAAGGGGTATATAGTATTGATTTCCTTATATGTTGACGATTTAATAATTACATGAAATGCAGGGAAATCAATTGATGAAATCAAGAAGCAGTTGTCACAAGTTTTTGAAATGAAAGATCTTGGTGAGTTATATTACTGCCTAGGTCTTGAAGTTTGGAGAAATGCAGGCCAAAATTTTGAGAGAAGTGCTTAAGAGATTTAAAATTAATCAGTGTAAATCTTCTACTGTTCCCATGCAGCAGAATGTGAAACTTTCTTGTGATGATGGTTCGAAGGAGGTGAATGGCACTATGTATAGACAGATGGTGAGTAGTTTGAACTATCTCACCACAACCAGACCTGATATTGCATATTCTATGAGTGTGTTAAGTCAGTTTATGGCGAAACCTCAAGAAATCCATTGGAATGCAGCAAAGGCGATACTCAGGTATCTAAAAGGAACACTTGATTATGGTATTAAATATACTGATGCATCTGATGTTGAGTTGACAGGTTACTCAGATTCTGATTGGGTTGGCAATCCGGATGATCGAAGATCAACCACTGGATATGCATTTGACATTGGATCTGATATAATTTCATGGAGCAGTAAAAAGCAGCCTACTGTATCTTTGTCTTCTACTAAAGCAGAATATAAAGCCTTGTGTGCAGCAACTTGTGAAGATGTGTGGTTGAGAAGACTTCTTCAAGATGTTGAAGAAGAACAAAAGGAACCTACAATGATCAAATGTGATAATCAAAGTACAATCAAGCTGGAGAATAATCCAATTTATCATGCAAGGATAAAGCATGTTGATCAGTTTCATTTTGTTAGAAAAAAGTTGCAGTCCAATGAAATAGCTCTTATGTATTGTAATACTTGTGAAAATACTGCACTGATATTTTCACTAAGCCTCTTGGAAAGATTAAGTTTGAGCTGTTTAGGGAGATGTTAGGTGTATAAGTCAATCCATTCTCCATTAAGGGGGAGACTTGGAAACAATGGAGCACTAGTTAGTTACGTAGATAAACTCTACCTAGTGTTTAATGCAGATCCTATTTTCTTGTTGTTTGTTGTAACTGCCTAAGTAGATTGGATTCCTATATTATGATGTAATTTGTCTTCAATCAATAATAGATTGTGAGTGTAGTCTCAGATGTGTGGTTTTCTCCTAATTCTAAGTCTAACATGTGGTCGTATGGTGTCAAAATAGTCTCGTGGTTCATGTTTGTATGGTATCAAAGTGATAAACCACTTGATGTTAGAAATTTTTCTTTTTTTGGAATAGAACTATGTATGAGGTTTGGAAACGTTCAACTTTTATAGTGGATATTTTATTCATTATAGGGATATAAGAAGCTAGTATGTTGGAAAAGAGTGTTGATTTTCTTATTTGTAAAAGAAGATTGATAAGTATATATGATAAATATATGATATTAATTATTTGAAGATATCTTTATGCTCCCAACTGTTACTAGCAACAACTACATTAATAATATTAATGTGTCCATAACTATAGATGTATGTTTATCACATTAATAATATATGATTCAAGAGATGTCCATCTTGTAACTATACATCCAATCATAGTTATATTAAGACAAAACAAATCTTGATGATATGTTCTTGGTGCCATGTCCTACATTTATGTATACATATTTAGATGAGATTATACTTCTAAAAATCAATTGACATGACTATTTATATGAATTGTTAATGTTGAATTATGTTTCACCACCACTATGTTTCCCCAATTAATCTAAACATACTAA
>JASDQU010737291.1:55753-69235 GCA_032191745.1 Picea mariana
ATTTTAAATTAAAATATTATGATACATGATTTCAAAAATGTCCATCTCATAACCATACATACGATCATAGTCATATTAATTATTATAGTCATATAAATGTGGGTCAACTCATGATGATGCCATGTCCTACATCTGTGCATATTTATTTGGATGGGACATCAACTCTATAATTTACTTGTAGTTGTTTATGTTGAATTATGCTTCACCACCAAGCATTATTGAAATTCTCCAATTAATCTAGATATATTAATATTATTATATACTATTAATATTAATATATATACTATTATTATATATTTAATACTTTTAATAGTAAATCTATTTTTTCACTTACTTATTATATACTATTAGTATCAAATTTTAGAATAAATATGTAAGTAGGCAATTATAACACAAATGAATCTTGTAAGTGTTTTAGTGATATTAAATATACAACATGCCATAAGGTTTTAGTGATATTGAATATGCAATTTGGCAATTCTAACAAGTTAACTTATATAATATGTGATCTTCATTTTCTTGCTACACATGAAAATAGTAGAATAGTTGCTAACTTGTAACAAAATCTCATGATGGCTATAACAATATTATTCACAACACACTTTAAAATATTAAAATATTTATTAGCTTACAACTAAATCTTGTCATAAGAATATTGCAATGCAATTCTAATAATGATGAGATTATTCATTTTATACCTTACAACAATAAACTATTTAAGTAGAAAAAAATCCCACCATATAATAAAAAGGTGATTCACAAGAAGTAGGAAAATGTATATTATTTTTTCAACTAAATCTCATCATACAATGACTTAATGAACTGAATTTCATGATACCAATATATTGGTAGACTCTACTTAGTTGTTCATAAAGACAATCATTCTTCTTACTTTATATTTCACTTGTTCACTAATAATATAACTATTTAACTCATATCAGATTATTTCACTTGTTCACTAATAATATAACTATTTAACCTATATCACATAGTAGATGGTTTTTATTATGTCCATCTATATTTTATTTCATAAATATAAAATTAACCTAAATTTATACTTATGAAAGTTTATAATCTTAAATTAAAGTTCATCTATATTTTATTTCATAAATATAAAATTGGCCTAAATTTATAATTATGAAATTTTATAATCTTAAATCAGAATTCATCTATATTTTATTTTATAAATATAAAATTAACCTAAATTTATATTTATGAAAGTAGTTTATAATCTTAAATTAGAATTGATAATGTATATTTTTGTTCATTATATATATATATATATATATATATATATATATATATATATATATATATATATATATATTACAAGTTGCTAAGAAAAAAAGTTAAGTTACACCAAACTAAAATTTTAAACTTTTTCAATAGGTTCAATGGTGAATCAGATTAGTGAAATGTGTATATTTAAGTAAAGAAGAGTCTTCAACATCATTATAGAAATTTTCAACTAATTCCTTTACAATTACTACTAATCTTCTAATAAATACCAAACTAAAATTTTAAACTTCTTCAATATATTCAATAATGAATGAGATGTACATATTTAAGAAGAAAAGAGTTCTCAACATCATTATAGAAATTTTCAACTAATTCCTTTACAATTACTACTAATCTTCTACTGGTTATGCATCTACTATATGAAAGCAACAAAATTTGAATCGTTGAAAAATCAAATATCATGACACTATTCTTTTTGAGTGGAGTAAAGATACGGTTTAATGTTTTAGGGTTAAAGGAAATTGGTCATACAACTTAAGTTGTGTGTAAATTTGGATTATTGAAAAATCTAAAATCTAATTATTAAATCATTAAAACTTTGTTAATAAACTATCTAATAACTAATTGATTAATTAGTTATATGTAAATTTGGATTATTAAAAAATCTAAAATCTAATTATTAAATCATTAAAACTTTATTAATAAACTATCTAATAACTAATTGATTAATTATAAAAACCTACCCACTCATATAAATATCATATTAATATTTTTAAATATACATATTGAGAGTACATCTACTAACTAACTAATACAATTAAAAAACACACAGAACGGTACACCAGAACACAACATAAATTATTACATCAATCAATGCCCTGACCAGTTCTTAACCCAAGTGTCTTTCTGGGCTGAATAAAAGATCACACTACCGTTTCACGAAGGAGCACCTCTAACCCTAACTACACACAGTGTGATAAAAGCCAAGGCATGAAATTATAGACATGAACGGGACGTTGAAAGTGAAGCGCAGATCCTTCACCATATAAATGTAAAAGTAATGGGGCGTTGAAAGTGAAACGAAGATCCTTCACCATGTAAATGTGGAAGTAACTATCATTCAATGTCATCCTGTTAAAATGCGCGGGTTCTACATATGGAATAACTTAAATAAACCTCCAAGCACGAGTGAAAACGACGAGAGAGCTTTAATGGCAGAAAGATGAGCAGGCGCATTATATAATTCCAAGGCACTTGTATTATATAATTCCTGAGATCCCATCGATATCAGCACCGTTATAATTGGACTGAGATGTTTACGATCCATATTAAAACTGACAAATCGTATGACGTAGGTCTCAACAGTAGTTGGACTGAGATGTTTACGATCCATAATAAAACGGACAAATTCTGTGACGTAGGTCTTGACTTTCTGATATCAACTACATATTCAATCGTAACATATATACTGTATATATATTCAACCACACTATAAAATATACATTAGTAACATATATACTGTCTAATGGTTGATGGTGCAGAATAAATTTCTTACAGGGCCCATCCATTTGAGTGCTCTACAAATCGTGTGCAAACAGAACTCAACCAGACTATAAAATATACAGTCGTAACATATATACAGTATATATATTTAACAACACTATGAAATATACAGTAGTAACATATATACAGAATAAATTCCTTGCAGGACCCATCCATGTGAGTGCTCTACAGATCGTGTGCAAACAGAACTCAACCAGACTATAAAATATACAGTCGTAACATATATACTGTGTATATATTTAACCACGCTATGAAATATTCAGTAGTAACATATATACAGAATAAATTCCTTTCAGGGCCCATCCATTTGAGTGCTCTACAATGTTAGACGAATAAGTTGAAGTTGAGCGATTTGCTCCACGATTAGCTCCGCGATTTTCTGCGTGATTGTTTAGTTAACTGCAAAGCGTTTGGTTTCTTGTTTTCATCACCAGTTAGACTGTGAGTTGCTTCGTTATTTACGAAGTATTCGTTGCATGTAAATTCCTTTATATATGAATTCAATAATAAGATCTGTGCGTGGTGTTTATGCATTCTATTCTGCGGCTCTGTCAAAATCGTTTTCTGTATTCTCTGTCCCTGCAATTCGTTTTCTGCGTTTTCTGTTTTGCAGCAATTCGTTTTCTGTGGCTGCAGATTTGTTTTTCATACAAATCGTGTGCAAACAGAACTCAACCACACTATAAAATATACAGTCGTAACATATATACTGTGTATATATTTAACCACGCTATGAAATATTAAGTAGTAACATATATACAGAATAAATTCCTTACAGGGCCCATCCATTTGTGTGCTCCGCAAATCGTGTGCAAACAGAACTCCTTCCATAATCTATTCTTGGAATCCATGATTACAAGGCAGATTCGGTGAATGGCCATTCAGGAGCTCTAGTTGAAATTCCACGCCGGAAATTGGAAGCCTCAAGAAGTGTTATCCAAGAAAACGCTCAAATACGTTGTTGCCAGAGACGGTCTGGTTGGCCATCCCAAAATTCTTGCATGGAAAATCTGTTTTCATTCACACTGAAACAAAAATTCTGTTCTTCCCATCATTTTTTAAATTCGTTTAAATATATATATATTTTTTTACGTCTCTTTTTTCAAACCTCATTTATCCATTTTAATCCCAGATAAATATGAATCTTCTAAGAATCCTTATCCTGAGTCATACAGATGTGATCTTGAAATGATTGCGCACCTAATCAATTATATTTGTTATGAAGTCATAATTGAATTCCTAAAACTGTAAATTTTTGGTGGCATATACTCTTTCATACATGTTGAATCACAAAGTGATTTTGTAATATACAATTGAATGGATTAATATTATAAAATAGTAGCGTAAAAATGATTAAAAAGTTATATAAACATTATCATAAATAATAATTTTATAATATATAATTTATAATAATTTTACAATATATAACTTAGGAAGAAAATTAAATATTTTAAGATTTTTTATATTTTTTTTATATAATAATTTTATAATATATAATTTAGGAAGAAAATTAAATATTTTAAGTTTTTTTATAATTTTTGGTTTGTTGTATTTTAATTAGGTAATTTCAAATTTTAGAATAATGGAATTGTTATTTTTAATGTAAATATAAATTAAATGTTATTGAATATATTTATCTCAATTTTATTGTACAGTGTTAATATGTGATATAAAATCAATAAAAATATTCTTTTAAAGTTAAAAAGCTTTTTTCCAATTTTATTAATTTGATCCATAAAAAAAATTCAATTAGTAATAAATATGATTATCATTTAATTAGATTTTACAATGTTAACATGTGATATAAAACCAATTAAAATAATTCTTTTACCTATAAAAAAAAAAAAAAGTCAATCAGTAACACAATTTTAATCAGATCCTATAATATTAACATATGATATAAAACCAATTAAAATGATTATTTCTTTTGATTATAAAAAGATCAATTACTAACACATTTTAGTCAATTAGTAACACATATGGTTACCATTTAATTGGATCCACATTATTAATATGTGATATAAAATCAATTAAAATAATTCTTTTGAGCCCTAAAAAGATAAATTAATAACACATGGCTACCATTTAATTGGATCATACAATGTTAACATGATATAAAATCATTAATAACACATGGCTACCATTTAATTGGATCCTACAATGTTAATATGTGATATAAAATCAATAGAAATTATTCTTTCGAGCTCAAAAAGCTATTTTTCCTTTTTCCATTTCATTAATTTGAACCTTGAAAAGGGCATTTGTAACATGTGATATAAAATCATTAGTAACACATGGCTACCATTTAATTGGTTCCTATAATGTTAACATGTGATATAAAATCAATAGAAATTATTGTTTCGAGCTCAAAAAGCTATTTTACATTTTTCCATTTCATTAATTTGAACCATGAAAAGGGCATTTGTAACATGTGATATAAAATCATTAATAACACATGGCTACCATTTAATTGGATCCTACCATGTTAAAATGTGATATAAAATCAATAGAAATTACTCTTTCGAGCTCAAAAAGCTATTTTTCCTTTTTCCATTTCATTAATTTGAACCATGAAAAGGGCATTTATAACGCATATTATTACCCGTTAATGGATATATATTATAAGATAATATTGTGTAATAAGTAACAAACTATATCATTTGAAATGTGCAACTTTTATTCAATTTTTTTTTAATAGAAATGAGATTTTTCTTTATTAAAAAATATATGTAATCTTGTATCAAATGGATTTTCTATACAAATCTAACAAAAATTTTACTTAAATTTTGTGTAAGAGTCTAATTCTTTTATAATGTAAGATCATCAATTTAGATTATCAAAAATTTAATTAGAGTTTTAGAGCAATGAAATTCATCAAATTCTTGAAAGAAAAATTTGCTACAAAATTAAACAACTCCCCTTAAGTGTGCTTTATCTTGAAATATTATTATTATAGATCCATCTTAATCCCATATATATCAAGCATTGAGAGGAATCAAATCTCTCGAGGTGTAAACCTTTCTTTTTTCAAGTTTTTTACTCTAAAAGAGGTTTACACTTCTAGAGATTTGATCCCTCTCAGTGCTTGAGTCATGGATTGTCACACAAAATTTGTAGATGATAAACATTATATATATATATATATATATATATATATATATATATATATATATATATATAAGAATAAGATTAATCTGATCATTTGAAATTTATTCACTTTCCTCAGTTGGTTGAAAGTACAAAGAATATTGTCGAGAAGGATCAATGTTAATATATCTTCTTTAGTTTTTAGTGTATTGAAACAATTTGTAGATGATCAAGATTATGTATATGTATATGTCTAATATTAATATATTCATTTGAAATTTACTCACTTTCCTCATTTGGTTGAAAGTATAGAGAATATTATCGAGAATGATCAATGTCAATATATCTTCTTCAATTTTTAGTATAGTGACACAATTTGTAGATGACCAAAATTATGTATATGTATATGTCTGAGATGAATCTGGTCATTTTAAATTTACTCTCTTTCCTGAGTTTGTTGAGAACATAGAGAGTATTATTCAAAAGTATACTTCAAGAGTTACATGAGGAATAAGTTGAATAAAAATAAAGTAACAATGTTGAATGATGAAATATGTACACTAAAATCAATGAACATAAGTTGGAATCAATGGGTTTATTTTAGATTACATGTCAACTTCTTATTTCAATTGAGTATACATATACATAATTATTGATTTCAGTCTACATGCCAATTTCAATGTATATTCAATGTCAATGTCAATTTACATGTCAATTTCTAGATTCTTTGATTTTTTATTTTTATTTTTTAAATAAAAGTTTGTATTACCTTAAAAAGTTTTCAAAACAATGTACATATAAAAAAGACTTGCCACCTATCCTTCCATAAAAATGGAAACCAGGTCAGATGACATTCTGTCAAATGCATGTTTGAGTCTGATGCAAGATAAACTTCCTATACTTCTTAACATTCTCTCTACAACCATGGTTGTTCTAAAAAAAACAGAAAATTAAATTAAACTTTAGGCAAACCCGAATTGTCATCATCCTCTGTTTGCCATAGAACAAACACGAAGGGTTGGTAGCATGTTGGGAACCTGTTCTTGGTTGGCTTGCCTGACAAGGCATTGAACAAAATATCTAGGCATCGAGAAAGGGTCGTTTGATGCTGAAGCTACTCCTCAGAATGCCGTCGCAAATCAAAGATTAATTGCAGATGCTCCTGAGAGAGGCCCCATGTTCTGGGTGAAGCTGGAACAAAATATACCTATGGTGGAGATTCACCTGTAGGTTGAGTCATGCCTTCCTGTTGAACTTCAGTGAGAATTTCTTCCTCAATAGGGCAAACCCTATGTTTTTTTCCAAGTCGTCTTTTTGTTGAGCTTCGGTGGGAAATTCTTCCTCAATGTGGCAGCCACCCAGGTCTGTTTCCAAGTCATCTACTAGGTGAGGATGACCAGAAGTAAAAGGTAGCTCCAAAATGTCTGAAGAAGAGAAGAGAATGGAGTCCAAGGGTTCCAGAGGAGGATTCTAGGGGGTTTCTTCCTCCAAAATCGCCATGGGCTCGTCATCCTCTATCCAATTTTGGGTAGATCTTGGTGAAAAATTTAGAGGGGGGCTAACAGGGTGGTCTTGAGTTGCGGGGGGCATAACTAGTTTGACGAGAGGTCCAAGGCGACAGTGGAAAGCAACGAAACTATAATATGTCAGTCCTCTCTTGGGTTTGCCCCTTTCTCTAGGCATTGGGAAGGATGGGGCAGAGAAAAAAGATGGGAGGCCAAGAGGAGACACAAAGGATGAATAAATCGAGAGGGAGAGAGACCCCTAAGACTGAAGACGAACAATAACCAAAACAGTGAAAAAAATGTTCGTGCTTACCTTCATGTTTTCTTCTTCCTTGATATGTTAGTGCTCCATTAAAATCGAGTTGACAACAGGTAGGCGAATCATACCATGCTTGGCATGATCTAGCTCGCGCTTTGAGGGTGCCATTAATTCAAGCTGTCCACATAGGCGCACCAACATTCCCTTCACTTGCAGATAGTTCATGTGAAATGGACGTACGGGGGGGATGGCGGCTAGGGATATTAACTCCCGAATGTGCATGGTCACCAATTGTCATCCCATCCGGGAGTAGATTCTTTGAGTTCAATGTACATGTCAATTTCTATTTATATTCAATATAAATATATACATAATTGTTGATTTCAGTGTACATATCAATTTCTAACCCATTGATTTTAGTGTACATGTCAATTTCTATTTCTATTTCAATTTCAATATTTCTAACGCATTGATTTCATTGTACACGTCAATTTCAATTTCTAACTCATTGATCTTAGTGTACATGTCAATTTCAATTTCAATTTCTAATGCATTGATTTCAGTCTACATGTCAATTTCTATTTCTATTCAATAATACATATACATAATTGTTGATTTCAATATACATGTCAATTGCTAATGCATTGATTTAACTGTACATGTCAATGTCAATGTCAATTTCAATTTCTATTTTAATAAAAAAGACTGTCTACAAAAGAAATGATGACACTATGAGATACACTATTATTGATTCTCGAACCTCATGTTAAGAATCCATAACATAAAATTATGTATGTATCCAATTTACAATACATGTTAAATTGTTTGTCATTTAGTTTTATTACATCATGTGACCATATAATTGGTAACCACTATGCACCATATTCCAAAATGGCATTTGATAGTCCTCCTTAATGTTTTTTCATATAGCATATCTCTCCATATTATGATGTAATCTGTCTTCAATCAATAATAGATTGTGAGCGTAGTCTCAAATGTGTGGTTTTCTCCTAATTCTAAGTATAACATGTGGTTGTATGGTGTCAAAATAGTCCCGTGGTTCATGTTTGTATGGTATCAAAGTGATAAGCCACTTGATGTTAGAAATTTTTCTTTTTTGGATAAGAACTGTGTATGAGGTTTGGAAATGTTCAACTTTTATCGTGGATATTTTATTCATTATAGGGAAATAAGAAGCTAGTATGTTGAAAAAGAGTGTTGATTTTCTTATTTGTAAAAGAAGATTGGTAAGTATATATGATAAATATATGATATTATTTATTTGAAGATATTTTTATGCTCCCAATTGTTACTAGCAACAACTACATTAATAATATTAATGTGTCCATAACTATAGATGTATGTTTATCAAATTAATAATATATGATTCAAGAGATGTCCATCCTGTAACTATACATCCAATCATAGTTATATTAAGACAAAACAAATTTTGATGATATGTTCTTGGTGCCATGTCCTACATTTATGTATACATATTTGGATGAGATTATAGCTCTAAAAATCACTTGACATGACTATTTATATGAATTGTTAATGTTGAATTATGTTTCACCACCACCACTCATTATTAAAATTTCCCAATTAATCTAGACATGTTAATATATTATATTAACATTATATATATATATATATACTTTTAATATTTGAAATTTTAGTGGAGAATTAAATCCATGAAAATTAAAAGTATTTTAAATTAAAATATTATGATACATGATTTCAAAAATGTCATCTCATAACCATGCATGATTTCAAAAATGTCATCTCATAACCATGCATACGATCATAGTCATATTAACTATTATAGTCATATAAATGTAGGACAACTCATGATGATGCCATGTCCTACATATGTGCAGACTTATTTGGATGGGACATCAACTCTAGAATTTACTTGTAGTTGTTAATGTTGAATTATGCTTCACCACCAAGCATTATTGAAATTCTCCAATTAATCTAGATATATTAATATTATTATATACTATTAATATTAATATATATATTATTATTATACATTTAATATTTTTAAATAGTAAATCTATTTTTTTACTTACTTATTATTTAATATTTAATTTTTTAAGTAATCTTTTTTAGGAGACAATTATTAAAGATTTGTTTGTCATTTGAAAATAAAATTTGATTTAATAAAATTTATGTTGATTTAAAGATTTAGTAGTAATTAATTTGATTTAATAATATTTTTGTTTAAGATTTAGAGTTTTGATTGTAATTAATTGTATATTTTAAAAAAAAATGAATTTAGATTTTTTTTTTTTTTGAGTGCTTTAGTATTTTTTTTTCATTCATTGGCAAAGAAACACATCCATAGTTATTAATTTGGATAAAAATATTAAATAAAAATATGAACTTTCTAGACATAAAAAGTATCAAACTCTAGAATAAATATATAAACACGCAATTATAATACAAATAAATCTTGTAAGTGTTTTAGTGATATTAAATATACAACATGCCATAAAGTTTTAGTGATATTGAATATGCAATTTGGCAATTCTAACAAGTTAACTTATATAATATGCGATCTTCATTTCCTTGTTACACATGAGAATAGTAGAATAGTTGCTAACTTGTAACAAAATTTCATGATGGCTATAACACTATTATTCACAATACACTTTAAAATATTAAAATATTTATTAGCTTACAATTAAATCTTGTCATAAAAATATTGCGATGCAATTCTAATAATGATGAGATTATTTATTATATACCTTACAACAATAAACTATTTAAGTAGAAAAAAATCCCACCATATAATAAAGAGGTGATTCACACCAAGTAGGAAAATGTACATTATTTTTTCAACTAAATCTCATCATACAATGACTTAGTAAACTAAATTTCATGATACCAATATATTGGTAGACCCTACTTGGTTGTTCATAAAGACAATCATTCTTTTTACTTTATATTTTACTTGTTCACTAATAATATAACTATTTAACTCATATCAGATTATTTCACTTGTTCACTAATAATATAACTATTTAACCTATATCATATAGGAGATGGTTTTTATTATGTCCTTCATCTATATTTTATTTCATAAATATAAAATTGACCTAAATTTATACTTATGAAAGTTTATAATCTTAAATTAGAGTTCATTTATATTTTATTTCATAAATGTAAAATTGGCTTAAATTTATACTTATGAAAGTTTATAATCTTAAATTAGAATTCATCTATATTTTATTTCATAAATATAAAATTGGCCTAAATTTATATTTATGAAAGTAGTTTATAATCTTAAATTAGAGTTGAAAATGTATATTTTTATTCATTTAATATTATATATATATTTTAAAGTATTACAAGCTATTAAGAAAAAAAGTTAAGTTATACCAAACTAAAATTTTAAACTTCTTCAATAGGTTCAATGGTGAATCAGATTAGTGAAATGTGCATATTTAAGTAAAGAAAAGTTTTCAATATCATTATAGAAATTTTCAACTAATTCCTTTACAATTATTATTAATCTTCTAATAAATACCAAACTAAAATTTTGAACTTCTTCAATATATTCAATAATGAATGAGATATACATATTTAAGGAGAAGAGTTCTCAACACCATTATAGAAATTTTCAACTAATTCCTTTACAATTACTACTAATCTTCTACTGGTTATGCATCTACTATATGAAAGTAACAAAATTTGAATCGTTGAAAAATCAAATATCATGACACTATTCTTTTACAATTACTACTAATCTTCTACTGGTTATGCATCTACTATATGAAAGTAACAAAATTTGAATCGTTGAAAAATCAAATATCATGACACTATTCTTTTTGAGTGGAGTAAAGATATGGTTTAATGTTTTAGGGTTAAAGGAAATTGGTCATACAACTTAAGTTGTATGTAAATTTGGATTATTGAAAAATCTAAAATTTAGTTATTAAATCATTAAAATTTTATTAATAAACTATCTAATAACTAATTAATTAATTAGTTATATGTAAATTTGGATTATTGAAAAATCTAAAATCTAATTATTAAATCATTAAAACTTTATTAATAAACTATCTAATAATTAATTGATTAATTATAAAAAACTACACACTCATATAAATATCATATTAATATCTTTTAAATATACATATTGAGAGTTCATCTACAAACAAACTAACTAATACAATTAAAAAACACACAGAACGGTACACCAGAACACAACATAAATTATTACATCAATCAATGCCCTGACCAGTTCTTAACCCAAGTGTCTTTCTGGGCTGAATAAAAGATCTACCGTTTCACGAAGGAGCACCTCTAACCCTAACCCTAACTACACACAGTGTGATGAAAGCCAAGGCATGAAATTATAGACATGAACGGGACGTTGAAAGTGAAGCGCAGATCCTTCACCATATAAATGTGAAAGTAATGGGGCGTTGAAAGTGAAACGAAGATCCTTCACCATGTAAATGTGGAAGTAACTATCATTCAATGTCATCCTGTTAAAATGCGTGGGTTCTACATATGGAATAAATTAAATAAACCTCGAAAACGACGAAAGAGCTTTAATGGCAGAAAGATGAGTAGGCGCATTATATAATTCCCAAGGCACTTGTATTATATAATTCCTGAGATCCCATCGATATCAGCACCGTTATAATTGGACTGAGATGTTTACGATCCATATTAAAACTGACAAATCGTATGACGTAGGTCTCAACAGTAGTTGGACTGAGATGTTTACGATCCATAATAAAACGGACAAATTCTGTGACGTAGGTCTYGACKTTCTGATATCAACTACATATTCAATCGTAACATATATACTGTATATATATTCAAMCACACTATAAAATATACATTAGTAACATATATACTGTCTAATGGTTGATGGTGCAGAATAAATTCCTTACAGGGCCCGTCCATTTGAGTGCTCTACAAATCGTGTGCAAACAGAACTCAACCACACTATAAAATATATATACAGTCGTAACATATATATTGTATATATATTTAACMACACTATGAAATATACAGTAGTAACATATATACAGAATAAATTCCTTGCAGGACCCATCCATTTGAGTGCTCTACAAATCGTGTGCAAACAGAACTCAACCACACTATAAAATATACAGTCGTAACATATATACTGTGTATATATTTAACCACGCTATGAAATATACAGTAGTAACATATGTACAGAATAAATTCCTTACAGGGCCCATCTATTTGTGTGCTCCGCAAATTGTGTGCAAACAGAACTCCTCCCGTAATCTATTCTTGGAATCCATGATTACAAGACAGATTCGGTGAATGGCCATTCAGGAGCTCTAGTTGAAATTCTACGCCGGAAATTGGAAGCCTTGAGAAGTGTTATCCAAGAAAACGCTCAAATACGTTGTTGCCAGAGACGGTCTGGTTGGCCATCCCAAAATTCTTGCACGGAAAATCTGGTTTCATTTACTCTGAAACAAAAATTCTGTTCTTCCCATCATTTTTTAAATTCGTTTAAACGTCTCTTTTTTCAAACCTCATTTATCCATTTTAATCCCAGATAAATATGAATCTTCTAAGAATCCTTATCCTGAGTCATACAGATGTGATCTTGATATGATTGCGCACCTAATCAATTATATTTGTTCTGAAGTCATAATTGAATTCCTAAAACTGTAAATTTTTGGTGGCATATACTCTTTCATACATGTTGAATCACAAAGTGATTTTGTAATATACAATTGAATGGATTAATATTATAAAATAGTAGCGTAAAAATGATTAAAAAGTTATATAAACATTATCATATATAATAATTTTATAATATATAATTTA
>JASDQU010737291.1:78742-107747 GCA_032191745.1 Picea mariana
GCTAAGGAGAGTCTCAATTGTGATTCTGAGCGAAGTATTGAAGGACTGCTACAGGTGTGCACAGAGTCGAGGAATTCTCAGATATTTTGAAATTATCTGAAGGTTGCCGCAAGGAGTGCGTGCAAGGACCCTCTTGGAGGTTGAAAGTTGCGTGGAAGCTTAGGAGGGATAAGGCTTTCAAGTTCGTCGAAGAGAAACATTGGAAGTTTGTGTCGAGGAGTATTTAGAAGCAGGCGTTGCATAGTTGCACCGTAGGCAGACAAGTCCCGTAGAGGGATACTTGACTATTCTCTAGAAATCGTCAAGGGAAGGGATCGATGGTCAGAAACCGGCGAGGAGGATTAGCGAAATCCCGTCAGCCGTTAGATCTGCCAGAGAAGCAAGTGGGTTACGACTGTATTCAGAGTTCAAGCTCTAGAGATTGAGGACCGTCAGATCTCATTCAAATATCCGTCAGCCATTGGATTGACTAGGAGTTGCATGGAGTTTAAGCTTTGTGAACAGGAGGAGGAAAGTTCCGACGAGAGGCGTGACCATCGGGATTTCGGCATTCACAAAATTGGGAGTCACAAGGACGAGTGATCGGGAATTTTCATACTCTCGAAACCCCGAGATTGAATCAGGACCGTCCATCTTGAGAGGACACGTGGTGAAGATCTAAGATCTCGGGAAAAGTCCTAAAAAGGAAACCTCCATCGGAGTTTCGGGATTCGGCAAATTGGGAGTTCCGAGGGCAAAGGATTGGGAAAATATAGGTTGGAAACCCCGTAGACAATCGGAGCCGTCCATCAGGTAGGACACGTGGACGAGATTGGGAGTTCATCGGAGTTTTGGTCATCGGGACTCGAACAAGTAAGTTTTTGGCTTCGCAGGTGGTGAAACCCCGAGGGTGAATCTGAACCGTCCGTCCACTTGGGACACGTGTCAGGAATCCGAAGTGAGTTGGCATATCACCAATCAGGAAATCGGAGTTCCTGAGTACAAGAAAGTTGGAACATCACAAGTCGCCAAAACTCGGAGAGATCGGGACCCTCCGTCAGGAGGAGGACGCGTGGCAGAAATTGGCGCCATTGGGGAAATTTCCGATAAGGAGGTCACCCATCGGTGTTTGGATCATCGGGAAATCGGGGATCCTGGTGACAAAGTGTTTTGGCATTTTGAAATCGCGAACCGCGAAACCCCGACGAGGAGGAGGGAGCCACCGTGCGGCCAGCTGTCAGCACGTCGGGAAGAAGGGAAGCGTCATTGTGGGAGCCAGCTGTTAGTAGACTGGAGAATCAGGGATCCCGTAGGTGAGTGTTTTGCAACATTTGAAACCCCGTAGCCCCGACAGGGATAAGACTGCGGTCACAGGTTAACGGTCATATGAGCCAAAGCCTATAGCTAGGAGGGCTAACGCGTAAAGAGCGCGTCAGGGTTTGAAGGATCACGAGTCTTGGGGGTGAGTGCATTTTGGCATTAGAAACCCCGTAGACTCGATGGGAGTTATGAATGTGGTCATATAGAGGGGGTCACGTGGACCAAGAGCTTAGCCTAGAAGGCTAACGATATTTGAGCACATCGAGATTTTTAAGTCAGAAACCCTGACGAGAAGAAATATAAGGTTGTGGTCTTGTGGGAAGTGGTCGCGTGGACTAAAGGCTTAGCCAAGTGGGGCTAAGGCAACAAAGGAGTGCATCGGGAAATCAGGGGTCGGTGATCCAAGTGGTTAGAACCTCACGGGTATCAAAACCCCGATAGAAGGAGGGGAGCCCCTTGAAATATTTATGTGGGTGGAAAATTTCCCGATAGGGAAATAGGGAACTTTTGAGTTCTTCGGGCTGAGAAAGGAGAAAAGGTCCTGTGAGCGGACGTGCCAGAGGGTGCGCCTGCATCAAGTGGTATCAGAGCGAGTTCTTGTCTGTATATCTCAGGCAGGAAGAGGCAGGAAAAGGTAAAGAGCACTTTGATACACGTCAAGTGGTATCAGAGCCCTGAATCTTGCTTGTATATTTCAGGCAGGAAGAGGCAGGGAGAGATAAAGAGAATACTCTGATACACATCAAGTGGTATCAGAGCCCAAGAAGGAGTCTTTTCTTTCTATAGCAAAGAAGGGAAGGAGAATTTCACCATGCCGCCAAGGAGATGGGATAGACAATCACCCGATTCAGAGGAAGAAAGGGAGATGCCCAGAGGTAGGGGTAGGCAAGTGCAGAATCTAGACATGGAGAGAGAAGTACGTAATCTTCGTGCCAGAATGGAGGACATGGAGACATCACAAAAGCAAAAAGCTGATGCAGGAGATATCAGTGAATCCAAAAATGAAGATGATGCTGTACATGGAGAAGAAGAAATCCCAGCAGAAGATGCAGCAAGTGAACGCTTACTTAAAGCTGTTGCAAGAATGAATACAAAGGTAAAAATGGACATTCCAGTTTATGAGGGGAATCTGGATGTAGAAGAGCTTCTAGACTGGATTAGAGCTCTGGACACCTATTTCGACTATGAAGATATTGAAGAGGAAAAGAAGGTCAGACATGTCGTCACGAGATTAAAGGGACATGCAGCCTTGTGGTGGGATGAACTACAAGCTAACAGGCATTGCCAAGGCAAGCAAAAAATTAGGAGCTGGGATAGGATGATTGCAAAGATGAAGACAAAATTCATTCCCAGAGACTATCAAATTTCTCTGTTCAGAAGGATGCAGAACCTGAGACAGAAGCTGATGACAGTAAAGGAATATACTGAAGAGTTTTACAGGTTGAATATCAGGGCAGGTCATCGTGAAAGAAATGATGAGAAAGTGGCCAGGTATATGAATGGCCTGAGATATGAGATTCAGGATGAAATGAGCATGGAAACCATCCGAACGGTGGAGGATGCCTATCAAATGGCTTTGAAAACTGAAGAGAAGCTGAGCCGTAAGCAAGGTCAGCGAGGCCGAGGCCGAAGTCAACCCAAAGGCAAATCGGTTGCCCAAGATAAATACCAAAAGCCTAGGGACGACTGGAAGAAACCTCAGACTCGAACAGAGAGAGGTGGAAGTTCGTAGCGAGGGCAATACGCAGAGCAAAGAGGACAACATACCGAGTAGAGAGGAGGATATGCTGATAATCATAGGTTTCCTCGTACCAGAGGTAGAGGAAGAGGAAGAGGGGGAGTAATTACATGCTTCACATGTGGAAAGAATGGGCACAGGTCGTTCGAGTGTCCAGAGAAAAAGAAAGAAACTGGAGAGACTCACATCGCCAAGGCACAGAGGCGAGATGTTGAGGCAGAATACGCTGAAGGTGGAAGATCGCTGGTGATGCGGAAATTCCTTTTGACGCCAGAGAAGGAGATGGAGAATTCAGCGCAGAGAAACAGTCGTTTTAGGACTGCTTGCAAGACCAAGGATAGGGTATGTAAGGTCATTGTGGACAGCGGTAGCACGGACAATCTCGTTTCAACCGAGATGGTAGAGAAGCTAGAGCTGGAGACGACTGATCACCTGAGTCCATACAAAGTTTCATGGCTACAGAAGGGACATCAGGTAAATGTCACTAAACAGTGTTTAGTTGGATTTAAGATAGGAGGATATAATGATAATATTTTATGTGATGTTATTCCTATGGATGTTTGTCATCTATTGTTGGGTAGACCATGGCAATATGATAGAAATGTGATTCATGATGGGAGGATGAACACATACACCCTAGAGAAGAATGGGAGAACTCATATGTTGCATCCAATTGAGGATAAAGAGGTGAAGCCAGAAGTAAGCAACACAGTACTTCTCATGAGTGGGAAGGAACTTCTTACGGAGGTTAAGAAGAAGGAGGAACCACAATTCTTTGTGGTCAGAAAACCAAAGATTGTTCTGACTAGCACCAGAGTGGACGATTTGCCAGAAGAAGTTCAGGAACTGTTGGAAGAGTTCGCTGATATAGTAGTGGATGAATTACCTCGTTCGTTGCCACCAATGAGAAGTGTGAGTCATCATATTGATCTCATACCAGGAGCTAGTTTACCAAACAAAGTCGCGTATAGATTAATGCCGCAAGAGAATGAAGAGGTCAAAAGACAAATCCAGGATTTGTTGGACAAAGGTTTGGTCAGGGAAAGCTTGAGTCCGTGTGTTGTTCCGACAGTACTCAGTCCGAAGAAAGATGGAGGCTGGAGGATGTGCACTGATTCAAGGGAAATTAACAAGATAACTATCAGGTACAAATTCCCATTGCCAAGAATGGATGATTTAATGGATTGCTTAAGTGGAGCAAATTTTTTTTCAAAGATTGATTTGAAGAGTGGATATCACCAGATTCGCATGAGAGAAGGTGATGAATGGAAAACAACATTCAAGACAAACGAAGGTTTGTATGAATGGCTTGTTATGCCGTTTGGCTTAACAAATGCGCCAAGTACCTTTATGAGGTTGATGAATGAAGTCCTGAAGGATTTCATCGAAAAATTTGTTATCGTATATCTAGATGATATACTGATTTTCAGTAAAATGGAGGCCGAACATCTGAAGCATTTAGCCATTGTGATGAAGAGATTATAGCAAGAGAAGCTGCTGATAAACATGAAGAAATCCCCATTCATGAAGACAAAACTCATTTATTTGGGGTTTATTATTTCAGCAAATGGGTTGAGGATGGATCCAGGTAAGGTGGAGGTAATCAAGAATTGGCCATCACCGAGGAACATATTTGAGGTGAGAAGTTTTCATGGAATGGCTAGTTTCTACCGGAAGTTCATCAGGAATTTCAGTGGAATTAGTGCAGCGATGATGGATACAGTGAAGAAAAGACATAAATCTTTTCACTGGACTGAAGAGGCTGAGACGAGTTTCAATTTGTTGAAACGAAAGATTACGGAACAACCAATTCTGGTGTTGCCGGATTTTCAAAAGACATTTCAGGTAAAATGTGATGCAAGCGGGTTTGCCATAGGAGTAGTCTTGAGTCAGGAGGACAGACCGATTGCATATTTCAGCGAGAAGTTGAATGAGGCAAAAGAAAAGTACTCCACATATGATAAGGAATTCTATGCCATCATACAGGCATTGAAAAAATGGAGACACTATTTGATTCCAAAGGAATTTGTTTTGTATAGTGATAACCATGCATTGTAGTTTGTGACTCAACAGGAAAAGTTGAATTAGAGGCATGTTAAATGGGTTGAATACATGCAGAATTTCACATTTGTGATTAAACATATTTCTAGTACTGCTAACAAAGTTGTTGATGCTTTGAGCAGGAAGTGTTTTATGTTGCAGGAGTTCAAAGTCAGGACGTTAGGCTTTGATGATCTCAAGGATAAGTATGCAAATGATCAGGATTTTAAAGAAGCATATGAAGCAACTGAGAACTCAGTTCTCAGAGACAGAAGCCAGTGGACCGAGTACATGATCCAGGAAGGGTTGTTGTTTAAGGGAAATCAGCTATGTATTCCAAATTGCTCTATGAGGGAGAATCTACTGAAGAAGAAACACAGTGGAGGATTGGCCGGACACTTCGGTCATGATAAAACATTTGCAAAGTTGAGCGAATCATACTTTTGGCCAGGGATGCGAGCAGAGGTCAAGAGGTTTGTAGACAGATGCAGAATTTGCCAGCATTCAAAGGGAAGGAAGCAGAATGCAGGATTCTATCAACCATTGCCCATACCTGAGAAGTCGTGGTATGAAATTAGCATGGATTTCATATTGGGATTGCCAAGGACGCAAAGAGGATTTGATTCGATCTTTGTGGTAGTGGATAGATTTTCCAAGATGGCACATTTTATCCCATGCCAGAAAACCATTGATGCGACTCACATCGTAAATCTGTTTTTCAAAGAAGTTGTTCGACTTCACGGCTTACCAAGGAGTATTGTTTCGGATAGAGATGCAAAGTTCTTAGGACAATTCTGGAGGAACTTATGGAAGAAGCTGGGGACTAACTCGTTCTTTAGTTCAGATTATCATCCTCAGACGGATGGACAGACAGAAGTGGTGAATAAAAGTCTGGGAGACTTGCTGAGGAGCTTGGTGGCAGAGCACTACAGCAGTTGGGAAAATGTATTGCCGCAGGCAGAGTTTGCTTATAATGACTCAGTGAACAGGAGCACAGGCCAGAGTCCATTCCAGATTGTATATGGAACGCAGCCGAGAGGAGTTTCTGAATTAAGGGATTCGGAGCAGACTGTGACTAGGAGCGCTAGTGCAGAAGAATTTGCTAAGGCAATGAAAGAACTTCACAGCGAGGTAAAGGAGCGGTTGCTGAAATCAAGCCAAGAATATAAGCGCAGAGCCGATCAGCATAGGAGACAACTTCAGTTTGAGGTTGGTGACTTGGTTCTGGTGCACTTGAGGAAAGAAAGGTTCCCGAGAGGAACATACAATAAATTGAAGATGAAGAAAATCGGGCCATGTAAGGTCTTGAAGAAAATGGGAGAGAATGCTTATGAGATTGAATTACCGGATGGGATCGGAATATCTCCGATATTCAATGTCTCATATTTATACCCATACAAAGCTGAGGAAGCAGGAACAAGTGGTGAACAACCAGAGGTTCAGTGGCAGAAGCAGATGCCAGTTGCAGAGAAGCCACAGATGGAGCAGATATTGGATAAACGAGTGGGTAAGAAGACCAGAAGGAAAGAATATTTTGAATATTTGGTCAAGTGGAAGGGCCATCCAGTTGAAGATGCCAGCTGGGAGAATGAAGCAGAGATACAAAAGCATGGATATGACGTGTAGGAGCTCATGGACAGGAGCCCATGAAAATTTTCAAGTGAGGGAGTATGATGCAGGAGCATCGTCAACATCAAGCGAGCGTGGGGGCAAGCGCCACACATTTTGAGCATATGTTAAATTGTTTAAACTTTTGAAAAGGGATGCGCCATCTTAAATGAAGTCATTTAAGAAGAGACGCACCTGGTGTAATGAAATCAGACCTCGAGCCATACGCTCTCGTCTGAAGTAGATGAAGGCATTTATGTAAGTAGGTAGAATTTAATATTAGATTAGACAGTTTTAGAAGGAGTGGAGGGAAAACGGATATAGACACCCTCATTGTGCATTGTAACATTATTCAGGAATAGTTAGAAGCATCAGAGCATAGAAGAGAAGCAGAGAGTTGTGCAGAAACACCCATGTATTGATATTTGGATTAATAGAGAAAGGTTGAATCAAATTCATGGTTTTTGTTGTTCTCTGTGTATTGATATTATGCTCTTGAATGTTTGCTTCCTGGAATACATTTGCTTTTATATGCTGTGTATTGATTTCATGGTTTGAGTTTGAAGTCTAAAGGGAGAGGAAATGAGTTTCAATTGTTTCTCTATCTGAGCAAGGATTCCTGCAAGGAGTGCAGTTGAAGTCGTCCGCAAGGAGTGCGTTGACAAAAGGCTCAGACAGTTTAACTCTTGTTCCCGTTCACCCAGAAGTGGAATTGGGTTATATGAGCCGTGCAAGGAGTGCGCAGGCTAAGGAGAGTATCAATTGTGATTCTGAGCGAAGTATTGAAGGACTGCTGTAGGTGTGCATAGAGTCGAGGAATTCTCAGATATTTTGAAATTATCTGAAGGTTGTCGCAAGGAGTGCGTGCAAGGACCCTCTTGGAGGTTGAAAGTTGCGTGGAAGCTCAGGAGGGATAAGGCTTTCAAGTTCGTCGAAGAGAAACATTGGAAGTTTGTGTCGAGGAGTATTTAGAAGCAGACATTGCATAGTTGCACCGCAGGCGGACAAGTCCCGCGGAGGGATACTTGACTATTCTCTAGAAATCGTCAAGGGAAGGGATTGACGGTCAGAAACCAGCGAGGAGGATTAGCAAAATCCTGTTAGCCATTAGATCTACCAGAGAAGCAAGTGGGTTACGACTGTATTCAGATTTCAAGCTCCAGAGATTGAGGACTGTCAGATCTCATTCAAATATCCGTCAGCTATTGGATTGACTAGGAGTTGCACGGAGTTTAAGCTTTGTGAACAGGAGGAGGAAAGTTCCGACGAGAGGCGTGACCATCGAGATTTCGGCATTCGCAAAATCGGGAGTCACAAGGATGAGTGATCGGGAATTTTCATAGTCTTGAAACCCCGAGATTGAATCAGGACCGTCCATCTTGAGAGGACACGTGGTGAAGATCTAAGATCTCGGGAAAAGTCCTGAAAAGGAAACCTCCATCGGAGTTTCGGGATTCGGAAAATCGAGAGTTCCGAGGGAAAAGGATCGGGAAAATCCAGGTTGGAAACCCCGTAGACGATCGGAGCCGTCCATCAGGTAGGACACGTGGATGAAATCGGGAGTCGATCGACGTTTCGGTCATCGGGACTCGAACAAGTAAGTTTTTGGATTCGTAGGTGGTGAAACCCTGAGAGTGAATTTGAACTGTCCGTCCACTTGGGACACATGTCAGGAATCCGAAGAGAGTCGGCATATCGCCAATCGAGAAATCGGAGTTCCTGAGTATAAGAAAGTTGGAACATCATAAGTCGTGAAAACCTGGAGAGATCGGGACCGTTCGTCAGGAGGAGGACGCGTGGCAGAAATTGGCGCCATCGGGGAAAGTTCCAATAAGGAGGTCACCCATTGGTGTTTGGATCATCGGGAAATCGGGGATGCTGGTGACAAAGTGTTTTGGCATTTTGAAATCATGAACCGCGAAACCCTGACGAGGAGGAGGGAGCCACCGTGCGGCCAGCTGTCAGCACGTCGGGAAGAAGGGAAGCGTCATTGTGGGAGCCAGCTCTCAATAGACCAGAGAATCGGGCATCCTGTAGGTGAGTGTTTTGCAACATTTGAAACCCCGTAGCCCCGGCAGGGATAAGAGTGCGGTCACAGGTTAACGGTCATATGAGCCAAAGCCTATAGCCAGGAGGGCTAACGTGTAAAGAGCGCGTCGGGGTTCGAAGGATCGCGAGTCTTGGGGGTGAGTGCATTTTGGCATTAGAAACCCCGTAGCCCCGATGGGAGTTATGACTGTGGTCATATAGAGGGGGTCATGTGGACCAAGAGCTTAGCCTAGAAGGCTAATGACATTTGAGCACATCGGGATTTTTAAGTCAGAAACCCCGACGAGAAGAAATATAAGGCTGCGGTCTTGTGGGAAGTGGTCGCGTGGACTAAAGGCTTAGCCAGGTGGGGCTAAGGCAACAAAGGAGCGCATCGGGAAATCAGGGGTCGGTGATCCAAGTGGTTAGAACCTCACGGGTATCAAAACCCCGATAGAAGGAGGGGAGCCCCTTGAAAGATTTCTGTGGGTGGAAAATTTCCCGATAGGGAAATAGGGAACCTTTGAGTTCTTCGGGCCGAGAAAGGAGAACAGGTCCTGTGAGCGGACGTGCCAGAGGGTGCGCCTGCGTCAACAGGGGCCATTTCCCTTAGCCTCTGTTGAGGGTAATTGGCAGGACCAACATCCTTTCACCAACCCGGGGTACCTAGCACTAATCTTTGAAATGCAGAGCATGTTGGACTATCAAATCTTTCGGATCACTCAAATCGACCATAGACTCGACATGTTGTATGCTGCACACTCCAGGACTCTCCCGAAAAGGTAGTGCCCTACATCCGCATAAGATTACGTGTTTCCTACAGGATGGCGAAGGCACGGGGACGAGGACGAGCCGACTGGATAAAAGGTTCAGTGATGTTCTTAGTTCGCAATCTCTTTTGGTTTTAGAACAAGGTTTTAGCCCAGTTAAATTATAGTCATGCTGTAACTAGGTTATAAGTATACAGACTGAACTTAATGGAAAGGCGTCCTGGTTTCCTTCGGGCAAGACAACACTCTGATAATTTTGTTTACTTGAACACAAGTAGCATAAACTATCCAACTGTCTTGGTTTCCTGCTCAGGCGGGACAACTGACATCACAAATAGACTCTGTAACTCTGCAACTATAATATAAACAGGATCCTCCCCTTTTTACTTAGAAAAAAAAAAATGAATAATATAAACAAATATTTAAATTTTATTCAATAATATTTTTAAAGTTGAATTTTGATTTTGTTTATGATAATAAAGGTGGATTTTTTTTTTAATTTTCATTTTTCATGTCTAGCTTGTTCCGTGATATACATTTTTCACCCTAAACTTCCACCATATACATTTTGCACCCAACAATTATAGAGTAGCGGGTTGGCGGAGTCATGGGTTCACATTTTTCATTTTTCATGTCCAATATACATTTTGCACCCAACACTTTCGTCATATACATTGTGCACCCAACAATTCCGTCATATACATGAGACTGAGTAATTTATAGAATATTATAACATTGTACCAAGATTTATAGTAATTTATATAATGCTATAACACTTTTTACTTAATGAATAGTATAAACAATTATTTAAATTTTATTCAATATTATTTTTAAGTTTTTAGATATAAATTTGGAATTTTGATTTTGTTTATGATAATAAATGTGAAATTTATTTTTATTTTTCATTTTTCATGTCCATCTTGTTCCGTGATATACTTTTTGCACCCAACACTTTAACCATATAAATTTTGCAGCCAACAATTACAAAGTCGCGGGTTGGTGGAGTCGAGGGTTCACATGTTTCATTTTTCATGTCCAACGTGTTCCATGATATACATTTTGTACACTTCCGTCATATACATTGTAATTTATAAAATATTATAACATTGTATCAAGAGTTATAGTAATTTATATAATGCTATAACACTTTTTACTTAATGAATAGTATAAACAAATATTTAAATTTTATTCAATATTATTTTTAAAGTTTTAAAATATAAATTTGGAATTTTGGAATTTTGATTTTGTTTATGATAATAAAGTTGAAATTTATTTTTAATTTTCATTTTTACATTTTGCACCCAACAATTAGTCGAGTGGCTGGTTGGCGAAGTCGTGGGTTCACATTTTTCATTTTTCATGTCCAGCTTGTTTCATGATATACATTTTGCACCCAACACTTCCTTCATATACATTTTGCACCCAACAATTCCGTCATATACATGAGACTGAGTAATTTATAGAATATTATAACATTGTACCAAAATTTATAGTAATTTATATAATGCCATAACACTTTTTAGAATAGTATAAACAATTATTTAAATTTTAATCAATATTATTTTTAACGTTTTTAAATGTAAATTTGGAATTTTGAAATTTTGATTGGTGAAATTTATTTTTATTTTTCATTTTTCATGTCGAGCTTGTTTAGTGATATACTTTTTGCACCCAACACTTCCGCCATATACATTTTGCAACCAACAATTACAGAGTAGCGGGTTGGCGTGTTTCATTTTTCATGCCACATGTCCATCCTGTTCCGTGATATACATTTTTCACCCAACAATTCAGTCATATACATGAGACTGAGTAATTTATAGAATATTATAACATTGTAATTTATAGAATATTATAACATTGTATATTATTTTGAACTTTTTAAAATGTAAATTTGGAGTTTTGATTTTGTTTATGATAACAAAGGTGAAATTTATTTTTAATTTTCATTTTTCATGTCCAGCTTGTTCAATGATATACATTTTTCACCCAACACTTCCGTCATATGCATTTTGCACCCAACAATTACGAAGTCGGGGGTTCACATTTTTCATTTTTAGAATATAGAATATTATAACATTGTACCAAGATTTATATAAATTACTATAGCATTATATAGCATTATATAAATTACTATAAATCTCGATACAATGTTATAATATTCTATAAATTAGTCAGTCTCATGTATATGACAGAATTTTTGGGTGCAAAATGTATATGACGGAAGTATTGGGTGCAAAATGTATATCACGGAACAGGTTGGACATGAAAAATGAAAAATGTGAACCCGAGACTCCGCCAACCCGCGACTCCGTAATTGTTGGGGTGTATTAAATATTTCATTTACTATCGAACTTAGATACTAGGAACCTTAGTTGATGTACTAGATATTAATAATTTTTGATAAATTTCAAATAAAACTAATTCGAGAATACTAAATTCTGCATAGATATCACCAACTTGCAACCTACGCATTTACTACGTTACCATGCAACACTTGTTTAAAACAAAAAATTCAAAATATGCAAATTCAAATTGTATAAAATTGATATACAAGTTATAATAATGTAAAACAATCTTTTCACTACCATCTTATTGTTTTCTAATAGTGCATCATCTTCAATTATCTCTTGGATTGATAGAAACATAGCTATTGTATTAATGATATAAACATAACTATTGTATTAATGTGAATCCAAAGTGTCTTGATTTATTCTTATAAACTCAATTAACTAAAAAAAAATTATATTTATTTATTCTAAAATAAATTTATATTTTTTTTATTATAAAACTTTTATTGTAAATATTTTTATTATTTTTTAATATAATATTTTGTTACTTAATGTAACTTGACAACTACTCAAAGGTATAGCACATAGACATTTATCTTAAATTACATATATGCAAATAATAATCATATAATCGTGATGGTTTTATTTATAAACTTTGCAATTTTAAAATATGTTACTTGTACAAACTTTTAGCATTCAACATCATGGCCATACTATGTTATGTGATTGACTTTTATAACCATTTGTATTAGTATTGAAGAATCTTTAAATTCGAATAATTGGTTAGTTAAGGAATCTATGTTTGATTGCTAGTTGGTGGATTGTGCTTGCTTAACCTTCTTTTTTATGTTGTGTTATGTGAATGCATGTTTGAAACAATTCCTTTTTATGTTATGTGTCACATTTTTTTTTATCTCTATATTGTGATATTTTGCAATAATTTGTATTTTGAATATTTTTATGTTCTTGTTATGAAAAAATTTAAATTGTATTTTGAATATTTTATATTCTTGTTATGAAATTTTAAATAGAGAAAAAATAATAATTATATATATATTTATTAATTAAAAAATATTTACATTAAATTTAATATTATAATTTCAAAAAATAAATACAATACCAATATCAAAATAATTTTATTATATTCATAAATAATAAAAAAAACAATTCAATAAATTTTTCTAAATTAACATCGAACTATCCAATAAAAACAACACAACTTCTTTGCTAGATGGGTTAATAATTTCTTTTATATTTATTTTCCCATATCAAATGGTATTTAAATTAATTAAAGCACATGTTGCATCTAACTATACAATAAAGCAATATATCATCTTTGTGAGATGGGTTAATAAATTTTTTAATAGTTGTTTTTCCATATCATAATGGTAAAATGCTTTGGTGCATCCTAATTGTAATCTCAATTTTTATCTTTAATTTAAGGATGACGTGTTATTTAAATTGTAATGAGTCAAATTTCTACCTTTGATTTAACGATGTCATGTTAGTTAAATGGCAATTAGTTAATGATGTGTAATCTCACTATAATGCAATGTAACATAACATGCACTTTTAAAAAGAAATACCCTATAAGATACGAAATCATGGTGTGGATTAAAACCATTATGATTTTTTTTTTTTTTTTTAAATAAATCAATAACAATAAAAAGATAATCACCATTTTTTTCACTAACAATAAAAATAATCACCATTTTTTTGAAGAGAAAAAGGTGAGATAAACTACTTGTATAACTATGTCTAAAGACAATCACCTAAGCACATATTTGTCATGGTTTTAAAAAATAAATTTATATAATAATTTTTAAAAAATATTTATTAAAGAAACATTTCTTCATGAGAAATGAAAATATCTCATATCCTTTTTCTATGGTTATAATGAGAACATTTTATATTGTTTATGACCAAAATTAATTGTAATTATATTTATATAGTATTAGAGGGAACCACACTCTTATATAAAATACTCTTATATAAAATGACTAAAATGTTAAAGCATTGTGATGTTTTTAAAATTGAATATAAATTATATGCAAAACAAGTGTAATTTGGATGTAAAATTGGATAGAAGAGAATGCAGAAATCAACATAAATAAGATAAAGTGAGTAAAAAGAGAGTGTAGGGAAAGTAAAAATAAGAAAGAAAAAAGATGTTAAAAGATTTTTTTTTGTTTGTTAGAAATGTCTGTCACTTGTGGGGTCAACATTTCAACCATTGGCTAAGAAACCACAACCCAGGGGCATTTAAGTCGACAGATCATTCGGGGATCGCACCTGGCCTAGGCCACACCAACCCTTAACATGGTTGGATTTTTGGGTGTCTCCTCCCGACTAAACACACTTTAAGGGTATTGAACTCGAGTCGCCTAGCAAACAAAACCCACATCTTAACCGGATGTGCTAGCGTGAATTGACAAAAGATGCTAAAAGATTATTATGCCTTTTATTATTCAATTTCCATAAACTAAAATATCAAAATGTTGTATTATAGTTCAGTGAGATCTCCCACAATCTGCAACCTTGATAACTTGCAAGCTAGTTTATGAATACAATAATTAAATCCACATATAAAACACATCACACACACACACACATAAGAATCAAGGTGTTTTGATCTAGATTAAATTAAGAATGAAATGCAAGAATACAATCCAATAAAGATAATATAAGCTTATAGTGTTGAACAAAGAGTATTACCATGAAAACAAACTCTATTAATGAGTCAAATGATAAAACATGTTGCAATGTATGTAGACATACAAGGTGGATAGAATGGTGGTAGCTTATCTGTAAGAAGAGATGTGATGACTGCAATCATTTGCAAAAACCATAACAAGAGGATAAAACTACTTTTTGTAATGATTCCAAAAAACTCTAAGAAGTTAAAATCCTTATATGAAAGAACCTTGACCCTAGCATGAAGTTAGGGATAAGAAGGAATGTTATGTTGAACGAACATTAGTTTTCCAATAAAAGAGAACCTTATCAGGATCATAACTTTCAATTGGTTCTTTGTTTTGGGTCTTCTTTAGCTTGTTGGAAAGAAAATTCACAGATTAAATATGTTCTCAAGGTGGTGGGTGTTAGGAGTCCATATTTAGACACCTAAGAGTTAGCTAAGATCAACTTGGTTTATTGTGCCTTTAAGTAAAGTGGATTTCTTTAGTGTGCATTTGTAATTATCTAATTCGATGGTCATGACTCATGCTTATGTTCTAAACATAAAGTGATCAAACATTTCATCTTCTCTTTGATACTAATGGTATTTGATATGTGGCTTAACATCCAATTGGTCCATGATCTCGATTTAAAGAGCACGAAGATTCATTTATTCATGATCAATTGTGAGAGATTCACATGTAAATTATGTTTTCGTGAGCTATTTCCTTAAAAGTATTCAACTCATGTGAATATACCATGTAATACCCCAATTTTGAGCCTTGTATTAAATAATGTATTTTTTTAATGAAAGACCAGAGTGCCCAAACAATTAAAAGAGGTCAGTGTGCCTAGGAAATGTAATGTTTTGATCATTATTAATAACAAATACATTACTGGTTGCTAGATGGGAAAGGACAAGAGTTATAGGGGGATATGATTCCACAAGAAAGAGGGATTGAGGGGCTAAGTATTTATTTTATATTTTATTTACCCATATTTGTTTTAATGAAGAATAACAACTACATGAGATTCTTGGGGGGAAGGCCACGTGGTTCCTTAATTCCAAGAGATACATAAACCCATGTTGGTCTATTGTGGGAGGGGGAGCCGAGGGGGGGGGTTATTCTTCACTCACTCACTCATTGTTCATTTTTCATTGTTCACACCTTTCATTTTGTTCTCTCTCCACTTATTCTTTCACCCACTTGTCTTTCCTCATTCGTGTTTTGGCTTGGGAAAGGAAAACGAATTGTTGGAGAGGAGCCATAGTTTTGTTGGCTGTATAGATTGCTGGTGTATTCCAGCCATGAATTAATGCCTTCATGTATGAGATGGTTTGGCCTGTGTTCATTTTTACTCACATCTGTGAATCCTGAGAGTCCTAACATGGAGATTCTTGACCAGATGCACTAGAGCCCTAGAAGGATATGTACAACCCGAGGGATTGTGTTGCAGAGAAGGGGGTCCATTCTCTTGGGTTGTGCAAACTGGGTAGAAGAGAGTTGGTGTACTTTGGATTTTTGTGGGTGCTGAAAAGCCTGTGAGAGCTTGAGTGCTGACTTGTTTGGGAAGCCGAGTGACACTCTGGAACCATCGTTGTGGATTCATAACCCTAGCTCAAGGGTGACATTGCTGTTGAGACTTGGAACAATAATGTCTACGGTTGGGTGGAACGTCCTTGGTCTTTAGCCAGTCAGGAGGTCCTTGGTCTTTAGCCAGTCAGGAGAGATTAAGTCACAGCCGTCAGATTGAACTTGTCAATTGTCAGCCGTGGATAGAAGTCGAGCAGGAGATAAAATACTCTGAAACTTCACCACTTCAATGATTATGGGAGACAGAAAGAAGTGTGAAAAGGCCGAAGTCGCGAAGTCCCATCGACCGTACGATTTGATAGGAGGCTTAGGTGAAATCTCAGCCGTTAGTCAGGGTCATCCGACATTGACCACTTAGGGAAGTTTAACTCCGTGAGAATTGAACCCTTTTAGAAATGCTAAAACCCAGAGTCCCAGAGTGCTGAAGTCCCGAAGTCCCGTTGACTGTTAGATCGAGGGAAGGACTCCAGAGGTAATGCTTACCGTTAGATCTAGCAATGATGGAAGGATAGCAAAGTTTCAGAACTTCGGAACTTCCCCACTCCGACGATTATTGGAGAATGGGAAAATCCCCGAAGTGCCAAAACCACGAAGTGTAAAGCCATCGTCGTGAAATCACACAGGTCGTCATATCTAGAGAAGAGAATATGGATCATCGATTTTATGGATGACACGTCGTAGGCCACGTGGTAGGGGTGCCACGTGGGGACACATGTCACCCAGATTCAATACCTTTTGGGCCCCAACCTATTCATTTTTGAGTGACACATGGCACACATTCCATGGGTACACGTCACCATAGGTGACATCAGCATGCTATGTCATCTCCGGGAATATGGCCTCCGGGGGTGTTTAACGTCTTTACCAGCGAAAGTGCCGAAGTCCTGGAGTAAAGAATTCACGCAGACTGTTGATATAAGATCCCTTCGGGACCTTTCTCAAGCATTAGATCGAGCAGTGGAAGGATGGCATAAGCACTTTGGTAGGTATCACTCCAGGGGAGTTGAACGACTCGGGAGTGGAAATGTCTCGGAGTCCCGAAGTGCCAAAATCCCGAATTGATTAAGGATCATCTATCCCAACGCTTTATTAATCCTTATCCGTTATATTAAACAGTGGAAGGATAGGGTAAGTACTTTGGCGGGTATCACTCTGGAGGAGTTGAACGACGTAGGAGTTGAAATGTCCTAGAGTCGCGAAGGGTTTCGACGAAGTTTAACTCCGAGAGAAATTAGAAGATTGAAAAGGGAGAATAGACAAAGGCCGAAGTCCGGAGGACTTGGTCCCAACGTCAGTCTCATAAAAAGGTAAAAGGGTTCAATTAGAGGAGAAAAAGTATATGGAAGTAACCAAGACCTCGAACATTGTTTTCGATCAAGCTCCTGTGTAGAAGAATACAAAGGAAGGCACTAAAGAGTGAGTAAGACCATGGTTTCAAGCCATGGTCACATGGAAAGTGGTTTGAAGGAAGCTCATGTGCAGAATGTCAATTCTGTATCATCTAAAGGAGATGTGGAATTTTTTCGAGAAGATCCTGTTGCAAAACGAAAGAAAAGTGGTTGAAAGTGATTTTTTTTCGGAAAGCCATAATTTTTAACTCAGATATTGAATTGGGGAAAGATTACAGTCATTGGGAGAGATGATTCAAAGAAGAATAACATGGAATTGTTATAATATGGAGAATGATAATATATTCTTCATGAATTGAGAAGAAAAAGGACCTGTATCATTCTTTGGATTTTTTTTTTAATATGCATAATTCTAACAAAATGGTTGCTTGCAAATTTTCCAGAATTAGGGGGGTGTAAACATATCAGTTCAGTATAAGAATGCATATTCAATAAATGGAAGAAGGAGAGGGAGCTTACAGCCATGATAAAGAGGCCAAAGGTCATAATATCAATGTTGGTAATGTAGAGATAGAATCCAATGGACACCAGGCCAGAGGGGAGAAAGAAACATTGATAGATACTGTGAGAAGCCTGAAAATAGAAGTGTGGAGTTACAAAGAAGACAATGAGAGACTGATAAGAGAAAAAAATCAGATAAATGCTCAAGTGATGCAAATCTTAAATCATTTGTCGAGGCAAACAAAGAATGGATCAAACTCAAAACAAGAGGAAGAGGTAAGATGTCATGAAAGAAGAGATGACCGTAGAAGAATTGGTTATTCAAGAAGTGCTAGCAGAACTCATAGACATCACTCACCTCCCTACTAAACAAGGAAATTTTATGCATCTGAAGATTCCATAAGTAGTCCAGAGGTGTCTCATGTTAGGCACCAAAGAAGAAGACATTGTTAAGAACCAAATATCAATATAGCATAGAAAAACCTCAGAATAAGTACTCAACGCCTTGAAAAAGAGAGAAATTTAGATAATAAGCCTCTTCGAGGGGGAAACCTCCTTATGCCCACATAAATGTACAATTACAAGATGATTCCAAATGAAAATGTCTCCTTGGTATATATAAGAGACTAGGAGGTATAATTACAACTAATGGACTAAAGATGACATAAATAAAATAACATTACTAATGTAATATGCCCCAATTAAGGGCTAATGAGCCATTATTTAGGGCTTAACATGCCCCTCCCCTTGAGACAAGTGTTGTTCACAACGCTTGAGTAACTCTAGATGCTTCTGTATAAAAGACTCATCTTCCCAAGTGGAATCTTCAGCCGGTAGTTTCCTCCATTTAATGAGATACTTTGAAATGGATCTATTCCTCAGCTGGAAAATTCTTGTGTCAGTGATGGCTTCAGGATCCAATATGATTTTTCCTTCCTCCTCAAGTTCTAGAAATATAGTTTGAACTGGGATCTTTTCACCTATAACCTTCTTTAAGCATGAAACATGGAAAACTAGGTGTACTCGTGAATATGTAGGCAACTCCAATTTGTATTCCATAGTACCAATATTTTGCAACACCTTATAAGGGCCATAGTACTTTGGTGATAATTTATTATCCTTCTTGGCTTGTTTGAGGGACATCTATTTGTATGGTTGTAGTCTTAAAAACACCCAATCTCCTATTTCAAAACTTGTTTCACTATGATGTTGATTTGCTTGTTGTTTCATGCGATTTTGTGCCATCGTTAGGTTGTCCTTTAATATTTGGAGAACTTGTTGTTGATGCTCGATGTGATCTTCCACTGCTTGAACCTTAGATTTTTATTTTAGAGAAGAAGTGATGGAAGGAGGGTGGTATCCATAGAGTTCCATAAATGGTGTCATTTTTGTTACAATATGAAAGGAAGTGTTATACCACCATTCTGCCAAGGGTAACCATTTGAACCATTGCGCTTGTTTATCAGAGACAAAGCAACGAAGGTAGCCTTCCAGACATTTGTTCACTATCTCAGCTTGTCCATCAGATTGAGGATGATAGGATAAGCTATGAGCCAATTGAGTACCCAAACAAGAAAACAATTCTGTCCAAAAATGTCCAGTGAAGATGGGATCCCTGTTACTTACAATAATCTTTGGGATGAGAGAGTGCACAAAAGTGTGCGTACTTGGTTAGTCTATCAACAATCACCATGATGGCACTCTTTCCTTCAGACTTTGGTAACCGTGTGATGAAATCCATGGAAACCTCCTCCCAGCGCTGACTTGGGATGGCTAATGGTTGTAAAAGACCTGGGGTCTTAATCGTTTCCACCTTATTTTGTTGGAAAACCAAACATTCAGCCACAAACCTTTGAACATCATTTTTAAGGCCATCCCCAAAAAATTCCTTCTTGACCCTATGGTAGGTTTTCAAAAATCCCGAGTGCCCTCCTACTGGAGAGGTGTGCAATTCCAATAGTACCTTTTGTTTGAATTGAGAGTTCTTACATAAATATAAACGATCTTTGTACCATAGTGAATAATTTTTCCATGTAAATGTATCTGATGCACTGGAATCCTATTGCAACCTTTGAATGAGAGTCCACACTTTTTCATCATTCTTCCATTCATCCCTTGCTTCTATTATCCAATCAGGTTGGATGATCGAGATATCACAGAGAAAGGCCTCAACATCTTCATCCTTTCTTGAGAGTGCATCTGCCACAACATTTTGCTTCCCTTTTTTATAGACGATTTCAAAATCATAACCCATTATCTTGGTTACCCATTTTTATTGTTCTTCTGAAGATAGTCTTTGTTCCAAGAAGTATTTAAGAATATCATGAGCTGTTTTGACCTTGAAGTGCCTACCTATTAGGCAAGGATGCCATTTCTTCAATGCATGTAGTATTGCCATCATTTCCTTCTCATAAATGGGTTTGTGTAAGTCCTTTCCATTGAGTGGTCGACTTTCAAAAGCCAGGGGCCTTCCTTCTTGCATTAGGACAACACCAATTCCATTTCTTGAGGCATCACATTACACAATAAAGGTTTTTGTGAAGTCTGGAGTGGTCAAGATAGGAGCTTTGCACATCACTTCTTTAAGTTGTTCAAAATCTTTAGTTTCCTCTGGAGTCCATGAAAATGCATCCTTCTTGGTTAGTGTTGTTAAAGGTGCTGCTATTCTTCCATAGTGTCGAACAAACTTGCGATAGTAACCTGTCAAACCCAAAAATCCTCTAAGATTCTTCAATGTTTTGGGAATCGTCCAGTCCATCATGGCCTTAATCTTATTAGGGTCTACCTTGACACCTTCATGAGATACAATATGACCCAAATACTCTACCTCCTTCACTCCAAAGAAACATTTGGATGGTTTGGCATAGAGTTGTTGCTCCTTTAGTAGTTGTAGCACCTTGTCAACATGTCACACATGATCCTCCCAAGACTTTCTATAGATTAGTGTATCATCAAAAAATACTAACACAAATATTTGAAGGAAGGGATTGAAAATGGAATTCATAAACCCTTGGAATGTGGAAGGTGCATTTGTAAGGCCACAAGGCATGACCAAAAATTCATAATGGCCTTCATGAGTTCGGAATGTTGTTTTTGGGATATCATCTTCCTTCATTCTAATCTGGTGATACCCTGAAAAAAGATCCAACTTTGTGAAATAGATTGCTCCATGTAGTTCATCTAACAATTCATCAATGACGGGAATTGGAAACTTATCTTTAATAGTGATCTTGTTGAGCTCTCTATAATCTGGACACATATGCCATGAGCCATCTTTCTTGAATACCATTACCACCGGTGCAGAATAAGAACTTTGGCTAGGTCTAATAATGCCAGCCTCTAAGATTTCTTCAACCATGCATTCAATTTCACTCTTTTGGGCAGAAGGGTATCTGTATGGCCTGATGTTAGGAGGAACACTCCCAAGAATTAGGTGAATATCATGATCATGATTTCGAGTGGGTGGAAGACCTTTGGGAATATCTTCAAATACTTTGGAATGATTATCAATGATCCCTTGGAGATCTAGAGGAATAGATGTCTTAGATGTTTGAACATCTAGTGAGCATAGTTGTGCAATAACACCTTGATGGCCCTTTTTCAATAATTTTGTCATGCCATTAGAGCTTATCACCTTACCGGGTTTCCTTATGATACCTCTTAACTCAATTTCTTTTCCTTCCAATGAAAATTTCATGAAAAGTTCTTGAAAATTAAAAGTCACCATTCCTAATGATTATAACCATTGGATTCCTAGTACAACATCAACACCACCCATGGGTATATAAATCATTGGACTATTCATTACATATTCCCCCATAGTAAGATTGATCTTATTGTATTTTCCTGAGGAGTTGATAGTTCCTCCATCTGCGATAATTACTTGAAACTCTGGCGCTGGATATACAAAGCGATTGAGAGATTTGGCTAATTTATAGTGAATGAAATTATGAGTACTGCCATAATCAATTAGGACTATTACCTTTTTCTTTTTGATATATCCTTCGATCTTGAGGGTTTGAGGAGTGCTAATTCCAGCCAATGCATTACACGATATCGTGGGAGTTAACTCTTCAAACGAAATTGCTTCTACGTTTTCATATTGAGATGGTTCTTATTCTTGTTCTTTTTATTCTTCCTCTTCACAATCTATGTAGAATAATTTCTTCTCACCACACTTATGTCCCTTACTGTACTTGCTGTCACAATTAAAGCATAAACCTTTTTCTTTTCTTTCCTCCAATTGTTGAGGTGTTTGAATACATCAATCAAGTGCTCTTCTGGAATATATGTTACCTTTATATTCAATCTTTGGAAGTTATCAATGTGCTCTGTAACTGAACCCTTTTGCTTGAGATTTATCAATTGGCTAAAGAAGGTATTGCTCCTTATATCCTCATAGTGTGCTATCATTTCTTCCATGAACATTGTCCAAGTGATGAGTGATTTGCGAGAACAAAGCCATTGATACCATACAAATTGATTGGGTTCTAAATATAAAGAAGAAAACTGTACCTTTTGTGTATGTGGCACATTATGTAGATCAAAGAATTGCTCCATATGAAGTATCCATGTGATTGGGTCCTTTCCATCAAACTTCCTCATATCGATATTAGGAACATGGTTGGTCTTAAACCCAAAGTTGGAGTTTATCCATTATTGATTCACCTTCCTTGTGTCCTCATCATGAATTTCATGGGATACATTTTCACTTTTAGGTTTCCTCTCTATTAGGAAATTTTTCAATCCTTCCATGATCTCCCCTTTTAAACCCTCCATCATCTCTTGTAGTTCATCTTTTGTTACTGTTTTCTTTTGTAAATAATTTATGTCCCTACTCATTTCTTCGCCTTCATTAAGAGTCCATGTAGGATTGTCTGGAGGCTTATTTGGTGTAGAAGTTCCCTTTTTGGGTGGCATGTTGGCCAAGTATCACTTTTGAACCTTGATTTTGAGGTGGTTCTGCTAAATGATATTTCTTCTGTTGTATCTCCAAAGTTTCGGCCCTTCTGGGTATGAAAATTTATTTTTTGTAGTTCTTTGATATTTCTTTTCTGCAATGCCATAGGTCTGATCAAAATTGGATGTGCCAAGTGGAATTTATGGTAAATTCCCCACAACTTACTGATTTTTGGCCTTTCCAGGAGATCTTACTTGTATATTGTGCCCCACACAAAATAATTGATATAAAATTTCGAAACTTGTACCCGAAATACTACAGACTGTCCACTATCCAATGAAACCAGTCTCACTCAATTTGGATAATATAGGAAGAATTTATGATTGTTTTACCTGGAACACCATCTTGAGACTAGTCAATAGGACTAGACAGATACCCTATCTTCCACAGGGTGTATCTACAAATGTAAGATGACACAGAAGCTGAAATTTTTACCACAGATACTTTACTAATATCTGTGAATATCCTCCATATTCTAGGGTCGGAAACGTTACAGAAATTTTTTTATAGCGAAAATTACGCAATGACTCAGTTCAGGATGATTCCAGAACCCTATCTTTCACAGGCTATATCTCCGAAAGTGCAAGTCCTTCGGAGCTGAAATTTTAACCCAACGTACCTTGATCCGTATACTAAATATCCTCCAATCCGTTCCTTCTGAAACGTTGTAAAAAAAAAGTTATAGCAAAAATTTCAAGGTGTCTCAGATGTAGCAGCGAAACCCCAAGACCTTGAGCTCTGAAACCATATGTTAAGAACCAAATATCAATATAGCATAGAAAAACCTCAGAATAAGTACTCAACGTCTTAAAAAAGAGAGAAATTCATATAATAAGCCTCTTCGAGGGGGAAACCTCCTTATGCCCACATAAATGTACAATTACAAGATGATTTCAAATGAAAATGTATCCTTGGTATATATAAGAGACTAGGAGGTATAATTACAACTAATGGACTAAATCCGACATAAATAAAATAACATTAATAATGTAATATGCCCCAATTAAGGGGTAATGAGCCATTGTTTAGGGCTTAAGAGACATGAATTGGACAATTTGCAAGGAGAGATAAGGAATCTTCAGCCACCATCCTTTGATGGTGAAAGAGAAAGGGAAGACAATGCTGAGGCATGGTTGCTTGAAATAAGGGGGTATTTTAAATTGCATAACTACTTATCAAACCTAGAATCTAGAATTTCCACATACCATTTACATGGGAAAGCTGCTATGCGGTGGGATCAACTGAAGCAAGTTGAGCACATCAATGAGAGTAGGATCACTTGGAAGCAGTTCAAGAAATATTTTTAGAAGGAGTACCTTTAAGAGAACTTCTATGACAAGAAAATGCATGATTTCTTTAAAATTAGGCTAGGAAACATGACCATGGTAAAGTATGAAAATAATTTTTTGGGGCTACTAAAGTATGTGGCATTTATAAAAGATGAGAAGGTGAAAATACAAAGGTTTTTAAGTGGATTTCCATCCTTTTATAAAGAGAAGATTCAATATGATGAACCCAAGAATTTGACTGAGACCATCATGAAGTATAAGTACCTATATGAGCAAGGCAAGGGAAGAGAATCCATGCAAAAATATTGGAAGGATAAGAAGAAGGAAAAATATGATCAGAGGAGGAAGGGATTCAAACCTCCTTTCAATAGAAATAGCCTTAATAAAAATCATCAAGACCGGTATGCTAAGGATGAATCCAAGAGAGAAGACTCCTTGGGAAAAAGGGGAAGACCACCAATCCAATGTTGGGGATGCAAAGAAGATCACCTATACAAGGATTTCCCTCACAAACAGGACAAAGGGAAGATCGTGGACAATATCCAAGAGGCTACAACAGTAGAAGACATGGGAAGAATTTATGCATCCTTAGATGATTGAAAAGCAGAGTACCAATCCAATATGATTGAGGTGGAAGGTAATATCATTAATCATCCTGTTGCTATTTTAATTGATTCAGGAGCAAGTCATTGTTACATTGATCCTAAAATAGTGGATAGATTATGTTTGGAGAAAAGTAAGCTTGAAAAATCAAGTTTGGTTCAACTAGCCACTGGAATCAAAAGGAGAATCCATGATATGGTAAGAGGTTGTTCCATAAGTCTTAATGGTGTAAATACTAATGCTGATCTAAATGCTATACCATTGGGATATTATGATATTATAATTGGAATGGATTGGTTGGAAAAGCATCATGCTGTCCTAGATTTTTATAACAAGAAATTTACATGTCTTGATGAAGAAGGAAAATAGAGCATTGTGAAAGGAGTTCCAAGACCCATCTATATAAGGTATATTTCATCCTTACAGCTCGTAAAGACATGTTTCAGAAAATGATGTCAATCATATACAACCCATGTGGAGGAGCCAAAAAAGACAAATGGGCCAAGCCTTGAATAATTTTTGGTACTAAAAGAATTTGAAGATGTATTCCAAGAAATACCAGGGTTTCCACCAAAGAGGGAGATAGATTTATCTATTGATTTAGTGTCAGGAGCTGCCGCAGTATCAAAAACACCTTACAGAATGAGTACACTAGAATTAAAAGAATTACAAATGCAGTTGGAAGAATTGTTGAAGAAAGGGTACATACCTCCAAGTGCCTCACCTTGGGGAGCACCATTACACTTTGTAAAAAAGAAGGATGGAACTTTGAGGCTGTGTATTAAATTTTAACAGCTGAATAAATCCAATGTAAAGAAAAAGTACCCTCTACCTAGAATTGATGAGCTCTTTGATCAACTAAGAGGGGAAAACATATTTTCAAAGATAGACTTGAGATCAGGGTATCATTAAGTAAGAATCAAGGAAGGAGACATCCATAATACAACCTTTAGAACCAGGTATGGGCATTATGAATTTGTAGTGGTGCCATTTGGATTGTCCAATGCACCAATTGTCTTTATGTGCTTAATGAATGGCATATTCATAAATTATTTGGATAAGTTTGTCATAGTATTCATGGATGACATACTTGTCTATTCTAATTCAGAGGAAGAGCATGAACATCACCTAAGATTGGTATTGCAAGTGCTAAGGAAACATCAGTTGTATGCCAAGATTAGTAAGTGTTCTTTTTACCAAGAACGAATCCATTACTTGGGACACATTATTTTAGAACAAAGTATAGCCGTGGATCCATAGAGGATTGAAGCCATTAGAGGATGGCCAACACCCAGGAATGTTTTAGAAGTCAGATCTTTTATGGGGTTAGTTGGTTACAACAGAATATTTATAGCAGGGTTCTCTAAGCTTTCTCATCCAATCACCTTCTTGCAAAAGAAGGGAATTAAATTTGAATGGATATATGAGTGTGAAGAGAACTTTAATTTGTTGAAATAATTACTTACTAGTGCACCTATTTTAAAGATTGTTGATCCAAATGAAAATTTTGTGGTATGTACAGATGCATGCAAGGAAGGACTTGATGGAGTCCTCACTCAAAATGGACATATCATTGGTTATGAGTCTAGAAAGCTTAAATAACATGAGAGGAACTATGCCACACATGATTTGGAACTTGCTTCCATTGTTCACACATTGAATATGTGGAGGCATTATCTCATGGGGAAGAGATTTGAATTAAGAACAAACCAGAGTGGTCTGAAATATATTTTTGAACAACCAACTTTGAATGCCAGGAAAATGAGATGGCTGGAATTTTTAAGTGAATACGATTTTGACATCAAGCATATCAAAGGAAAAGAAAATAAAGTTGTTGATGCACTTAGTAGAAGAGTACATCTCATGCATGCTACAACTGTTAGTATGCATCGGTCAGATTTAAAGAGAAGAATTTTAGATGCTCTTGTTACGGATCATCATTACCTATATGTAAAAGAAAGATTACAACAGGAAGCCAATTCTTTTGGCCAGGAATGAAAAGAGATGTTGTTGATTACATTTCCATATGTATGGAATGTTAGAGAGTGAAGGATAAGAATAGGCACCCAACAGGTTTGCTACAACCATTACCAATTCCAGAGAAGAAATGGTAAGTGGTAACCATTGATTTTATAACTAAATTTCCCAGGACAACAAGACAACATGATTCAATCATGATAGTGGTTGATAAATTGACAAAGGATGCTCATTTTGTTCATGTAAAAATGACTCATACAACAACTAATATCGCAGAAATTTACATGAGGGAGATTTCTAGGTTGCATGGGGTACCTAAGGTAATTGTCTCAGACAAAGACACAAAGTTTAATTCAAATTTCTGGAGGGGATTGTTTAAAGGATTTGGTACAAATATGAACTTTAGAAAAACATACCATCCACAGTCAGATGGGAAGACAATAAGAGTCAACCAAGTAATTGAAGACATGTTGAGAATGTATGTGATGGATAAGCCATATAAGTGGGAATATTAATTGCACTTCGCTGAGTTTGCCTAGAATAATGGGTATCAAGATTCATTGAAAATGAGCCCATTTGAAGCATTGTATGGTAGGAAATGAAATACTCCAGTGAGTTTGGACAACCCAACAAACAGAGTAGTACTTGGGCCAAAATTTCTCAAGGATATGGAAGACCAAATGGTTAGAATTAAGTAGAATTTAAAGGCAACTCAAGATAGAATTTTTTTTTATGCAGATAAGAACATGACAGCTAGAGAATTTAAGATCAGGGAGAATGTTCTTTTAAAAGTGAAGCCCAAGAATAGATCTTTGAAGTTGGGTAGTTTTACAAAGCTAGCAGCTAGATTCTGTGGTCCATTTGAGATATTGGACATAATAGGGACAATTGCATACATGCTTGCATTGCTTGCTTCCATGAATGTGCATAATTTATTTCATTTCTCTTTGCTAAGAAAACATGTACATGATCCTAACCATGTTATTGATTGGCATATGATTCAGGTAGAGACATAGGGAGACTTTCAGGTCCTACCAATGCGAATATTGGAGAGAAAAGTCAAAATTCTCTGGAATTGAGTCATAGAGCTGGTAAAAGTCTAGTGGGCCTACTACAGTCCTGAGGATGCTACTTGAGAGCACAAATATGCCATGCGGGTAGAGTACCCTCAAATTTTTGAATAAATTTCTAAATTTTGATTTTTCTTTTGTATATGCACTGGGGACAATGCCAAAATAAGGGGGAGGGAAATGTAATACCTCGGTTTTGAGCTTCGTATTAAATAATGTATTTTGTTAATGAAAGACTAGAGTGCCCAAACAATTAAAAGAGGCCAGTGTGCCTAGGAAATATAATGTTTTGATCATTATTAATAATAAATACATCATTGGCTGCTAAACGGACAAGGACAAGAGCTATATGGGGCTATGATTCCACAAGAGAGGGGGATTGAGGGGCTAAGTATTTATTTTATATTTTATTTATCCATTTTTGTTTTAATGAATAATAACAACTACATGAGCTTCTTGGGGGGAAGGCCATGTGGATCCTTAATATCAAGAGATACATAAACCCATATTGTTCTATTGTTTGGGGGGGGGGGATTCTTCTTCACTCACTCACTCATTGTTCATTGTTCACACTTTTCATTCTTTTCTCTCTCCACTCATTCTTTCACCCACTCGTCTTTCCTCATTCATGTTTTGACTTGGGAAAGGAAAACAAAGTATTGGAGAGGAGCCATGGTTTTTTTGGCTGTAAATATTGTTGGTGTATTCTAGCCATGAATTAAAGCCCGCATGGCTAAGATGTTCTGGCATGTGTTCAGTTTTTCTCACAGTTGTGAATCCTGAGAGTTCCAACATGGAGATTCTTGACCCAATGCACTAGAGCCCTGGAATGAGATGTACAACCCGAGGGACTGTGTTGCATAGAAGGGGGTCCATTCTCTTGGGTTGGGTAGGCTAGGTAGAAGAGAGTTGGTGTACTTTGGATTGTTGTGGGTGTTGAAAATATTGTGAGAGATTGAGTGCTGACTAGTTTGGGAAGCCAAGTGACACTATGGAATCGCCCTTGTGGATTCATAGCCCTGGCTCGAGGGGTGACATTGTTGTTGAGACTTGGAACAACAATGTCTATGGTTGGGTGGAACATCCTTGGTCTGCAACCAATTGGTGATTTGTTTCATGAAAGATAAGTGCTCTCTGTCATGGTTTTATTTACCTATGTAATTATTCTGCTATGTATTTATTTATCTATGAAATTCGTATCTATAATATGC
>JASDQU010737291.1:107767-134431 GCA_032191745.1 Picea mariana
ATTGATTTGAAGAGTGGATATCACCAGATTCGCATGAGAGAAGGTGATGAATGGAAAACAACATTCAAGACAAACGAAGGTTTGTATGAATGGCTTGTTATGCCGTTTGGCTTAACAAATGCGCCAAGTACCTTTATGAGGTTGATGAATGAAGTCCTGAAGGATTTCATCGAAAAATTTGTTATCGTATATCTAGATGATATACTGATTTTCAGTAAAATGGAGGCCGAACATCTGAAGCATTTAGCCATTGTGATGAAGAGATTATAGCAAGAGAAGCTGCTGATAAACATGAAGAAATCCCCATTCATGAAGACAAAACTCATTTATTTGGGGTTTATTATTTCAGCAAATGGGTTGAGGATGGATCCAGGTAAGGTGGAGGTAATCAAGAATTGGCCATCACCGAGGAACATATTTGAGGTGAGAAGTTTTCATGGAATGGCTAGTTTCTACCGGAAGTTCATCAGGAATTTCAGTGGAATTAGTGCAGCGATGATGGATACAGTGAAGAAAAGACATAAATCTTTTCACTGGACTGAAGAGGCTGAGACGAGTTTCAATTTGTTGAAACGAAAGATTACGGAACAACCAATTCTGGTGTTGCCGGATTTTCAAAAGACATTTCAGGTAAAATGTGATGCAAGCGGGTTTGCCATAGGAGTAGTCTTGAGTCAGGAGGACAGACCGATTGCATATTTCAGCGAGAAGTTGAATGAGGCAAAAGAAAAGTACTCCACATATGATAAGGAATTCTATGCCATCATACAGGCATTGAAAAAATGGAGACACTATTTGATTCCAAAGGAATTTGTTTTGTATAGTGATAACCATGCATTGTAGTTTGTGACTCAACAGGAAAAGTTGAATTAGAGGCATGTTAAATGGGTTGAATACATGCAGAATTTCACATTTGTGATTAAACATATTTCTAGTACTGCTAACAAAGTTGTTGATGCTTTGAGCAGGAAGTGTTTTATGTTGCAGGAGTTCAAAGTCAGGACGTTAGGCTTTGATGATCTCAAGGATAAGTATGCAAATGATCAGGATTTTAAAGAAGCATATGAAGCAACTGAGAACTCAGTTCTCAGAGACAGAAGCCAGTGGACCGAGTACATGATCCAGGAAGGGTTGTTGTTTAAGGGAAATCAGCTATGTATTCCAAATTGCTCTATGAGGGAGAATCTACTGAAGAAGAAACACAGTGGAGGATTGGCCGGACACTTCGGTCATGATAAAACATTTGCAAAGTTGAGCGAATCATACTTTTGGCCAGGGATGCGAGCAGAGGTCAAGAGGTTTGTAGACAGATGCAGAATTTGCCAGCATTCAAAGGGAAGGAAGCAGAATGCAGGATTCTATCAACCATTGCCCATACCTGAGAAGTCGTGGTATGAAATTAGCATGGATTTCATATTGGGATTGCCAAGGACGCAAAGAGGATTTGATTCGATCTTTGTGGTAGTGGATAGATTTTCCAAGATGGCACATTTTATCCCATGCCAGAAAACCATTGATGCGACTCACATCGTAAATCTGTTTTTCAAAGAAGTTGTTCGACTTCACGGCTTACCAAGGAGTATTGTTTCGGATAGAGATGCAAAGTTCTTAGGACAATTCTGGAGGAACTTATGGAAGAAGCTGGGGACTAACTCGTTCTTTAGTTCAGATTATCATCCTCAGACGGATGGACAGACAGAAGTGGTGAATAAAAGTCTGGGAGACTTGCTGAGGAGCTTGGTGGCAGAGCACTACAGCAGTTGGGAAAATGTATTGCCGCAGGCAGAGTTTGCTTATAATGACTCAGTGAACAGGAGCACAGGCCAGAGTCCATTCCAGATTGTATATGGAACGCAGCCGAGAGGAGTTTCTGAATTAAGGGATTCGGAGCAGACTGTGACTAGGAGCGCTAGTGCAGAAGAATTTGCTAAGGCAATGAAAGAACTTCACAGCGAGGTAAAGGAGCGGTTGCTGAAATCAAGCCAAGAATATAAGCGCAGAGCCGATCAGCATAGGAGACAACTTCAGTTTGAGGTTGGTGACTTGGTTCTGGTGCACTTGAGGAAAGAAAGGTTCCCGAGAGGAACATACAATAAATTGAAGATGAAGAAAATCGGGCCATGTAAGGTCTTGAAGAAAATGGGAGAGAATGCTTATGAGATTGAATTACCGGATGGGATCGGAATATCTCCGATATTCAATGTCTCATATTTATACCCATACAAAGCTGAGGAAGCAGGAACAAGTGGTGAACAACCAGAGGTTCAGTGGCAGAAGCAGATGCCAGTTGCAGAGAAGCCACAGATGGAGCAGATATTGGATAAACGAGTGGGTAAGAAGACCAGAAGGAAAGAATATTTTGAATATTTGGTCAAGTGGAAGGGCCATCCAGTTGAAGATGCCAGCTGGGAGAATGAAGCAGAGATACAAAAGCATGGATATGACGTGTAGGAGCTCATGGACAGGAGCCCATGAAAATTTTCAAGTGAGGGAGTATGATGCAGGAGCATCGTCAACATCAAGCGAGCGTGGGGGCAAGCGCCACACATTTTGAGCATATGTTAAATTGTTTAAACTTTTGAAAAGGGATGCGCCATCTTAAATGAAGTCATTTAAGAAGAGACGCACCTGGTGTAATGAAATCAGACCTCGAGCCATACGCTCTCGTCTGAAGTAGATGAAGGCATTTATGTAAGTAGGTAGAATTTAATATTAGATTAGACAGTTTTAGAAGGAGTGGAGGGAAAACGGATATAGACACCCTCATTGTGCATTGTAACATTATTCAGGAATAGTTAGAAGCATCAGAGCATAGAAGAGAAGCAGAGAGTTGTGCAGAAACACCCATGTATTGATATTTGGATTAATAGAGAAAGGTTGAATCAAATTCATGGTTTTTGTTGTTCTCTGTGTATTGATATTATGCTCTTGAATGTTTGCTTCCTGGAATACATTTGCTTTTATATGCTGTGTATTGATTTCATGGTTTGAGTTTGAAGTCTAAAGGGAGAGGAAATGAGTTTCAATTGTTTCTCTATCTGAGCAAGGATTCCTGCAAGGAGTGCAGTTGAAGTCGTCCGCAAGGAGTGCGTTGACAAAAGGCTCAGACAGTTTAACTCTTGTTCCCGTTCACCCAGAAGTGGAATTGGGTTATATGAGCCGTGCAAGGAGTGCGCAGGCTAAGGAGAGTATCAATTGTGATTCTGAGCGAAGTATTGAAGGACTGCTGTAGGTGTGCATAGAGTCGAGGAATTCTCAGATATTTTGAAATTATCTGAAGGTTGTCGCAAGGAGTGCGTGCAAGGACCCTCTTGGAGGTTGAAAGTTGCGTGGAAGCTCAGGAGGGATAAGGCTTTCAAGTTCGTCGAAGAGAAACATTGGAAGTTTGTGTCGAGGAGTATTTAGAAGCAGACATTGCATAGTTGCACCGCAGGCGGACAAGTCCCGCGGAGGGATACTTGACTATTCTCTAGAAATCGTCAAGGGAAGGGATTGACGGTCAGAAACCAGCGAGGAGGATTAGCAAAATCCTGTTAGCCATTAGATCTACCAGAGAAGCAAGTGGGTTACGACTGTATTCAGATTTCAAGCTCCAGAGATTGAGGACTGTCAGATCTCATTCAAATATCCGTCAGCTATTGGATTGACTAGGAGTTGCACGGAGTTTAAGCTTTGTGAACAGGAGGAGGAAAGTTCCGACGAGAGGCGTGACCATCGAGATTTCGGCATTCGCAAAATCGGGAGTCACAAGGATGAGTGATCGGGAATTTTCATAGTCTTGAAACCCCGAGATTGAATCAGGACCGTCCATCTTGAGAGGACACGTGGTGAAGATCTAAGATCTCGGGAAAAGTCCTGAAAAGGAAACCTCCATCGGAGTTTCGGGATTCGGAAAATCGAGAGTTCCGAGGGAAAAGGATCGGGAAAATCCAGGTTGGAAACCCCGTAGACGATCGGAGCCGTCCATCAGGTAGGACACGTGGATGAAATCGGGAGTCGATCGACGTTTCGGTCATCGGGACTCGAACAAGTAAGTTTTTGGATTCGTAGGTGGTGAAACCCTGAGAGTGAATTTGAACTGTCCGTCCACTTGGGACACATGTCAGGAATCCGAAGAGAGTCGGCATATCGCCAATCGAGAAATCGGAGTTCCTGAGTATAAGAAAGTTGGAACATCATAAGTCGTGAAAACCTGGAGAGATCGGGACCGTTCGTCAGGAGGAGGACGCGTGGCAGAAATTGGCGCCATCGGGGAAAGTTCCAATAAGGAGGTCACCCATTGGTGTTTGGATCATCGGGAAATCGGGGATGCTGGTGACAAAGTGTTTTGGCATTTTGAAATCATGAACCGCGAAACCCTGACGAGGAGGAGGGAGCCACCGTGCGGCCAGCTGTCAGCACGTCGGGAAGAAGGGAAGCGTCATTGTGGGAGCCAGCTCTCAATAGACCAGAGAATCGGGCATCCTGTAGGTGAGTGTTTTGCAACATTTGAAACCCCGTAGCCCCGGCAGGGATAAGAGTGCGGTCACAGGTTAACGGTCATATGAGCCAAAGCCTATAGCCAGGAGGGCTAACGTGTAAAGAGCGCGTCGGGGTTCGAAGGATCGCGAGTCTTGGGGGTGAGTGCATTTTGGCATTAGAAACCCCGTAGCCCCGATGGGAGTTATGACTGTGGTCATATAGAGGGGGTCATGTGGACCAAGAGCTTAGCCTAGAAGGCTAATGACATTTGAGCACATCGGGATTTTTAAGTCAGAAACCCCGACGAGAAGAAATATAAGGCTGCGGTCTTGTGGGAAGTGGTCGCGTGGACTAAAGGCTTAGCCAGGTGGGGCTAAGGCAACAAAGGAGCGCATCGGGAAATCAGGGGTCGGTGATCCAAGTGGTTAGAACCTCACGGGTATCAAAACCCCGATAGAAGGAGGGGAGCCCCTTGAAAGATTTCTGTGGGTGGAAAATTTCCCGATAGGGAAATAGGGAACCTTTGAGTTCTTCGGGCCGAGAAAGGAGAACAGGTCCTGTGAGCGGACGTGCCAGAGGGTGCGCCTGCGTCAACAGGGGCCATTTCCCTTAGCCTCTGTTGAGGGTAATTGGCAGGACCAACATCCTTTCACCAACCCGGGGTACCTAGCACTAATCTTTGAAATGCAGAGCATGTTGGACTATCAAATCTTTCGGATCACTCAAATCGACCATAGACTCGACATGTTGTATGCTGCACACTCCAGGACTCTCCCGAAAAGGTAGTGCCCTACATCCGCATAAGATTACGTGTTTCCTACAGGATGGCGAAGGCACGGGGACGAGGACGAGCCGACTGGATAAAAGGTTCAGTGATGTTCTTAGTTCGCAATCTCTTTTGGTTTTAGAACAAGGTTTTAGCCCAGTTAAATTATAGTCATGCTGTAACTAGGTTATAAGTATACAGACTGAACTTAATGGAAAGGCGTCCTGGTTTCCTTCGGGCAAGACAACACTCTGATAATTTTGTTTACTTGAACACAAGTAGCATAAACTATCCAACTGTCTTGGTTTCCTGCTCAGGCGGGACAACTGACATCACAAATAGACTCTGTAACTCTGCAACTATAATATAAACAGGATCCTCCCCTTTTTACTTAGAAAAAAAAAAATGAATAATATAAACAAATATTTAAATTTTATTCAATAATATTTTTAAAGTTGAATTTTGATTTTGTTTATGATAATAAAGGTGGATTTTTTTTTTAATTTTCATTTTTCATGTCTAGCTTGTTCCGTGATATACATTTTTCACCCTAAACTTCCACCATATACATTTTGCACCCAACAATTATAGAGTAGCGGGTTGGCGGAGTCATGGGTTCACATTTTTCATTTTTCATGTCCAATATACATTTTGCACCCAACACTTTCGTCATATACATTGTGCACCCAACAATTCCGTCATATACATGAGACTGAGTAATTTATAGAATATTATAACATTGTACCAAGATTTATAGTAATTTATATAATGCTATAACACTTTTTACTTAATGAATAGTATAAACAATTATTTAAATTTTATTCAATATTATTTTTAAGTTTTTAGATATAAATTTGGAATTTTGATTTTGTTTATGATAATAAATGTGAAATTTATTTTTATTTTTCATTTTTCATGTCCATCTTGTTCCGTGATATACTTTTTGCACCCAACACTTTAACCATATAAATTTTGCAGCCAACAATTACAAAGTCGCGGGTTGGTGGAGTCGAGGGTTCACATGTTTCATTTTTCATGTCCAACGTGTTCCATGATATACATTTTGTACACTTCCGTCATATACATTGTAATTTATAAAATATTATAACATTGTATCAAGAGTTATAGTAATTTATATAATGCTATAACACTTTTTACTTAATGAATAGTATAAACAAATATTTAAATTTTATTCAATATTATTTTTAAAGTTTTAAAATATAAATTTGGAATTTTGGAATTTTGATTTTGTTTATGATAATAAAGTTGAAATTTATTTTTAATTTTCATTTTTACATTTTGCACCCAACAATTAGTCGAGTGGCTGGTTGGCGAAGTCGTGGGTTCACATTTTTCATTTTTCATGTCCAGCTTGTTTCATGATATACATTTTGCACCCAACACTTCCTTCATATACATTTTGCACCCAACAATTCCGTCATATACATGAGACTGAGTAATTTATAGAATATTATAACATTGTACCAAAATTTATAGTAATTTATATAATGCCATAACACTTTTTAGAATAGTATAAACAATTATTTAAATTTTAATCAATATTATTTTTAACGTTTTTAAATGTAAATTTGGAATTTTGAAATTTTGATTGGTGAAATTTATTTTTATTTTTCATTTTTCATGTCGAGCTTGTTTAGTGATATACTTTTTGCACCCAACACTTCCGCCATATACATTTTGCAACCAACAATTACAGAGTAGCGGGTTGGCGTGTTTCATTTTTCATGCCACATGTCCATCCTGTTCCGTGATATACATTTTTCACCCAACAATTCAGTCATATACATGAGACTGAGTAATTTATAGAATATTATAACATTGTAATTTATAGAATATTATAACATTGTATATTATTTTGAACTTTTTAAAATGTAAATTTGGAGTTTTGATTTTGTTTATGATAACAAAGGTGAAATTTATTTTTAATTTTCATTTTTCATGTCCAGCTTGTTCAATGATATACATTTTTCACCCAACACTTCCGTCATATGCATTTTGCACCCAACAATTACGAAGTCGGGGGTTCACATTTTTCATTTTTAGAATATAGAATATTATAACATTGTACCAAGATTTATATAAATTACTATAGCATTATATAGCATTATATAAATTACTATAAATCTCGATACAATGTTATAATATTCTATAAATTAGTCAGTCTCATGTATATGACAGAATTTTTGGGTGCAAAATGTATATGACGGAAGTATTGGGTGCAAAATGTATATCACGGAACAGGTTGGACATGAAAAATGAAAAATGTGAACCCGAGACTCCGCCAACCCGCGACTCCGTAATTGTTGGGGTGTATTAAATATTTCATTTACTATCGAACTTAGATACTAGGAACCTTAGTTGATGTACTAGATATTAATAATTTTTGATAAATTTCAAATAAAACTAATTCGAGAATACTAAATTCTGCATAGATATCACCAACTTGCAACCTACGCATTTACTACGTTACCATGCAACACTTGTTTAAAACAAAAAATTCAAAATATGCAAATTCAAATTGTATAAAATTGATATACAAGTTATAATAATGTAAAACAATCTTTTCACTACCATCTTATTGTTTTCTAATAGTGCATCATCTTCAATTATCTCTTGGATTGATAGAAACATAGCTATTGTATTAATGATATAAACATAACTATTGTATTAATGTGAATCCAAAGTGTCTTGATTTATTCTTATAAACTCAATTAACTAAAAAAAAATTATATTTATTTATTCTAAAATAAATTTATATTTTTTTTATTATAAAACTTTTATTGTAAATATTTTTATTATTTTTTAATATAATATTTTGTTACTTAATGTAACTTGACAACTACTCAAAGGTATAGCACATAGACATTTATCTTAAATTACATATATGCAAATAATAATCATATAATCGTGATGGTTTTATTTATAAACTTTGCAATTTTAAAATATGTTACTTGTACAAACTTTTAGCATTCAACATCATGGCCATACTATGTTATGTGATTGACTTTTATAACCATTTGTATTAGTATTGAAGAATCTTTAAATTCGAATAATTGGTTAGTTAAGGAATCTATGTTTGATTGCTAGTTGGTGGATTGTGCTTGCTTAACCTTCTTTTTTATGTTGTGTTATGTGAATGCATGTTTGAAACAATTCCTTTTTATGTTATGTGTCACATTTTTTTTTATCTCTATATTGTGATATTTTGCAATAATTTGTATTTTGAATATTTTTATGTTCTTGTTATGAAAAAATTTAAATTGTATTTTGAATATTTTATATTCTTGTTATGAAATTTTAAATAGAGAAAAAATAATAATTATATATATATTTATTAATTAAAAAATATTTACATTAAATTTAATATTATAATTTCAAAAAATAAATACAATACCAATATCAAAATAATTTTATTATATTCATAAATAATAAAAAAAACAATTCAATAAATTTTTCTAAATTAACATCGAACTATCCAATAAAAACAACACAACTTCTTTGCTAGATGGGTTAATAATTTCTTTTATATTTATTTTCCCATATCAAATGGTATTTAAATTAATTAAAGCACATGTTGCATCTAACTATACAATAAAGCAATATATCATCTTTGTGAGATGGGTTAATAAATTTTTTAATAGTTGTTTTTCCATATCATAATGGTAAAATGCTTTGGTGCATCCTAATTGTAATCTCAATTTTTATCTTTAATTTAAGGATGACGTGTTATTTAAATTGTAATGAGTCAAATTTCTACCTTTGATTTAACGATGTCATGTTAGTTAAATGGCAATTAGTTAATGATGTGTAATCTCACTATAATGCAATGTAACATAACATGCACTTTTAAAAAGAAATACCCTATAAGATACGAAATCATGGTGTGGATTAAAACCATTATGATTTTTTTTTTTTTTTTTAAATAAATCAATAACAATAAAAAGATAATCACCATTTTTTTCACTAACAATAAAAATAATCACCATTTTTTTGAAGAGAAAAAGGTGAGATAAACTACTTGTATAACTATGTCTAAAGACAATCACCTAAGCACATATTTGTCATGGTTTTAAAAAATAAATTTATATAATAATTTTTAAAAAATATTTATTAAAGAAACATTTCTTCATGAGAAATGAAAATATCTCATATCCTTTTTCTATGGTTATAATGAGAACATTTTATATTGTTTATGACCAAAATTAATTGTAATTATATTTATATAGTATTAGAGGGAACCACACTCTTATATAAAATACTCTTATATAAAATGACTAAAATGTTAAAGCATTGTGATGTTTTTAAAATTGAATATAAATTATATGCAAAACAAGTGTAATTTGGATGTAAAATTGGATAGAAGAGAATGCAGAAATCAACATAAATAAGATAAAGTGAGTAAAAAGAGAGTGTAGGGAAAGTAAAAATAAGAAAGAAAAAAGATGTTAAAAGATTTTTTTTTGTTTGTTAGAAATGTCTGTCACTTGTGGGGTCAACATTTCAACCATTGGCTAAGAAACCACAACCCAGGGGCATTTAAGTCGACAGATCATTCGGGGATCGCACCTGGCCTAGGCCACACCAACCCTTAACATGGTTGGATTTTTGGGTGTCTCCTCCCGACTAAACACACTTTAAGGGTATTGAACTCGAGTCGCCTAGCAAACAAAACCCACATCTTAACCGGATGTGCTAGCGTGAATTGACAAAAGATGCTAAAAGATTATTATGCCTTTTATTATTCAATTTCCATAAACTAAAATATCAAAATGTTGTATTATAGTTCAGTGAGATCTCCCACAATCTGCAACCTTGATAACTTGCAAGCTAGTTTATGAATACAATAATTAAATCCACATATAAAACACATCACACACACACACACATAAGAATCAAGGTGTTTTGATCTAGATTAAATTAAGAATGAAATGCAAGAATACAATCCAATAAAGATAATATAAGCTTATAGTGTTGAACAAAGAGTATTACCATGAAAACAAACTCTATTAATGAGTCAAATGATAAAACATGTTGCAATGTATGTAGACATACAAGGTGGATAGAATGGTGGTAGCTTATCTGTAAGAAGAGATGTGATGACTGCAATCATTTGCAAAAACCATAACAAGAGGATAAAACTACTTTTTGTAATGATTCCAAAAAACTCTAAGAAGTTAAAATCCTTATATGAAAGAACCTTGACCCTAGCATGAAGTTAGGGATAAGAAGGAATGTTATGTTGAACGAACATTAGTTTTCCAATAAAAGAGAACCTTATCAGGATCATAACTTTCAATTGGTTCTTTGTTTTGGGTCTTCTTTAGCTTGTTGGAAAGAAAATTCACAGATTAAATATGTTCTCAAGGTGGTGGGTGTTAGGAGTCCATATTTAGACACCTAAGAGTTAGCTAAGATCAACTTGGTTTATTGTGCCTTTAAGTAAAGTGGATTTCTTTAGTGTGCATTTGTAATTATCTAATTCGATGGTCATGACTCATGCTTATGTTCTAAACATAAAGTGATCAAACATTTCATCTTCTCTTTGATACTAATGGTATTTGATATGTGGCTTAACATCCAATTGGTCCATGATCTCGATTTAAAGAGCACGAAGATTCATTTATTCATGATCAATTGTGAGAGATTCACATGTAAATTATGTTTTCGTGAGCTATTTCCTTAAAAGTATTCAACTCATGTGAATATACCATGTAATACCCCAATTTTGAGCCTTGTATTAAATAATGTATTTTTTTAATGAAAGACCAGAGTGCCCAAACAATTAAAAGAGGTCAGTGTGCCTAGGAAATGTAATGTTTTGATCATTATTAATAACAAATACATTACTGGTTGCTAGATGGGAAAGGACAAGAGTTATAGGGGGATATGATTCCACAAGAAAGAGGGATTGAGAGGCTAAGTATTTATTTTATATTTTATTTACCCATATTTGTTTTAATGAAGAATAACAACTACATGAGATTCTTGGGGGGAAGGCCACGTGGTTCCTTAATTCCAAGAGATACATAAACCCATGTTGGTCTATTGTGGGAGGGGGAGCCGAGGGGGGGGGGTTATTCTTCACTCACTCACTCATTGTTCATTTTTCATTGTTCACACCTTTCATTTTGTTCTCTCTCCACTTATTCTTTCACCCACTTGTCTTTCCTCATTCGTGTTTTGGCTTGGGAAAGGAAAACGAATTGTTGGAGAGGAGCCATAGTTTTGTTGGCTGTATAGATTGCTGGTGTATTCCAGCCATGAATTAATGCCTTCATGTATGAGATGGTTTGGCCTGTGTTCATTTTTACTCACATCTGTGAATCCTGAGAGTCCTAACATGGAGATTCTTGACCAGATGCACTAGAGCCCTAGAAGGATATGTACAACCCGAGGGATTGTGTTGCAGAGAAGGGGGTCCATTCTCTTGGGTTGTGCAAACTGGGTAGAAGAGAGTTGGTGTACTTTGGATTTTTGTGGGTGCTGAAAAGCCTGTGAGAGCTTGAGTGCTGACTTGTTTGGGAAGCCGAGTGACACTCTGGAACCATCGTTGTGGATTCATAACCCTAGCTCAAGGGTGACATTGCTGTTGAGACTTGGAACAATAATGTCTACGGTTGGGTGGAACGTCCTTGGTCTTTAGCCAGTCAGGAGGTCCTTGGTCTTTAGCCAGTCAGGAGAGATTAAGTCACAGCCGTCAGATTGAACTTGTCAATTGTCAGCCGTGGATAGAAGTCGAGCAGGAGATAAAATACTCTGAAACTTCACCACTTCAATGATTATGGGAGACAGAAAGAAGTGTGAAAAGGCCGAAGTCGCGAAGTCCCATCGACCGTACGATTTGATAGGAGGCTTAGGTGAAATCTCAGCCGTTAGTCAGGGTCATCCGACATTGACCACTTAGGGAAGTTTAACTCCGTGAGAATTGAACCCTTTTAGAAATGCTAAAACCCAGAGTCCCAGAGTGCTGAAGTCCCGAAGTCCCGTTGACTGTTAGATCGAGGGAAGGACTCCAGAGGTAATGCTTACCGTTAGATCTAGCAATGATGGAAGGATAGCAAAGTTTCAGAACTTCGGAACTTCCCCACTCCGACGATTATTGGAGAATGGGAAAATCCCCGAAGTGCCAAAACCACGAAGTGTAAAGCCATCGTCGTGAAATCACACAGGTCGTCATATCTAGAGAAGAGAATATGGATCATCGATTTTATGGATGACACGTCGTAGGCCACGTGGTAGGGGTGCCACGTGGGGACACATGTCACCCAGATTCAATACCTTTTGGGCCCCAACCTATTCATTTTTGAGTGACACATGGCACACATTCCATGGGTACACGTCACCATAGGTGACATCAGCATGCTATGTCATCTCCGGGAATATGGCCTCCGGGGGTGTTTAACGTCTTTACCAGCGAAAGTGCCGAAGTCCTGGAGTAAAGAATTCACGCAGACTGTTGATATAAGATCCCTTCGGGACCTTTCTCAAGCATTAGATCGAGCAGTGGAAGGATGGCATAAGCACTTTGGTAGGTATCACTCCAGGGGAGTTGAACGACTCGGGAGTGGAAATGTCTCGGAGTCCCGAAGTGCCAAAATCCCGAATTGATTAAGGATCATCTATCCCAACGCTTTATTAATCCTTATCCGTTATATTAAACAGTGGAAGGATAGGGTAAGTACTTTGGCGGGTATCACTCTGGAGGAGTTGAACGACGTAGGAGTTGAAATGTCCTAGAGTCGCGAAGGGTTTCGACGAAGTTTAACTCCGAGAGAAATTAGAAGATTGAAAAGGGAGAATAGACAAAGGCCGAAGTCCGGAGGACTTGGTCCCAACGTCAGTCTCATAAAAAGGTAAAAGGGTTCAATTAGAGGAGAAAAAGTATATGGAAGTAACCAAGACCTCGAACATTGTTTTCGATCAAGCTCCTGTGTAGAAGAATACAAAGGAAGGCACTAAAGAGTGAGTAAGACCATGGTTTCAAGCCATGGTCACATGGAAAGTGGTTTGAAGGAAGCTCATGTGCAGAATGTCAATTCTGTATCATCTAAAGGAGATGTGGAATTTTTTCGAGAAGATCCTGTTGCAAAACGAAAGAAAAGTGGTTGAAAGTGATTTTTTTTCGGAAAGCCATAATTTTTAACTCAGATATTGAATTGGGGAAAGATTACAGTCATTGGGAGAGATGATTCAAAGAAGAATAACATGGAATTGTTATAATATGGAGAATGATAATATATTCTTCATGAATTGAGAAGAAAAAGGACCTGTATCATTCTTTGGATTTTTTTTTTAATATGCATAATTCTAACAAAATGGTTGCTTGCAAATTTTCCAGAATTAGGGGGGTGTAAACATATCAGTTCAGTATAAGAATGCATATTCAATAAATGGAAGAAGGAGAGGGAGCTTACAGCCATGATAAAGAGGCCAAAGGTCATAATATCAATGTTGGTAATGTAGAGATAGAATCCAATGGACACCAGGCCAGAGGGGAGAAAGAAACATTGATAGATACTGTGAGAAGCCTGAAAATAGAAGTGTGGAGTTACAAAGAAGACAATGAGAGACTGATAAGAGAAAAAAATCAGATAAATGCTCAAGTGATGCAAATCTTAAATCATTTGTCGAGGCAAACAAAGAATGGATCAAACTCAAAACAAGAGGAAGAGGTAAGATGTCATGAAAGAAGAGATGACCGTAGAAGAATTGGTTATTCAAGAAGTGCTAGCAGAACTCATAGACATCACTCACCTCCCTACTAAACAAGGAAATTTTATGCATCTGAAGATTCCATAAGTAGTCCAGAGGTGTCTCATGTTAGGCACCAAAGAAGAAGACATTGTTAAGAACCAAATATCAATATAGCATAGAAAAACCTCAGAATAAGTACTCAACGCCTTGAAAAAGAGAGAAATTTAGATAATAAGCCTCTTCGAGGGGGAAACCTCCTTATGCCCACATAAATGTACAATTACAAGATGATTCCAAATGAAAATGTCTCCTTGGTATATATAAGAGACTAGGAGGTATAATTACAACTAATGGACTAAAGATGACATAAATAAAATAACATTACTAATGTAATATGCCCCAATTAAGGGCTAATGAGCCATTATTTAGGGCTTAACATGCCCCTCCCCTTGAGACAAGTGTTGTTCACAACGCTTGAGTAACTCTAGATGCTTCTGTATAAAAGACTCATCTTCCCAAGTGGAATCTTCAGCCGGTAGTTTCCTCCATTTAATGAGATACTTTGAAATGGATCTATTCCTCAGCTGGAAAATTCTTGTGTCAGTGATGGCTTCAGGATCCAATATGATTTTTCCTTCCTCCTCAAGTTCTAGAAATATAGTTTGAACTGGGATCTTTTCACCTATAACCTTCTTTAAGCATGAAACATGGAAAACTAGGTGTACTCGTGAATATGTAGGCAACTCCAATTTGTATTCCATAGTACCAATATTTTGCAACACCTTATAAGGGCCATAGTACTTTGGTGATAATTTATTATCCTTCTTGGCTTGTTTGAGGGACATCTATTTGTATGGTTGTAGTCTTAAAAACACCCAATCTCCTATTTCAAAACTTGTTTCACTATGATGTTGATTTGCTTGTTGTTTCATGCGATTTTGTGCCATCGTTAGGTTGTCCTTTAATATTTGGAGAACTTGTTGTTGATGCTCGATGTGATCTTCCACTGCTTGAACCTTAGATTTTTATTTTAGAGAAGAAGTGATGGAAGGAGGGTGGTATCCATAGAGTTCCATAAATGGTGTCATTTTTGTTACAATATGAAAGGAAGTGTTATACCACCATTCTGCCAAGGGTAACCATTTGAACCATTGCGCTTGTTTATCAGAGACAAAGCAACGAAGGTAGCCTTCCAGACATTTGTTCACTATCTCAGCTTGTCCATCAGATTGAGGATGATAGGATAAGCTATGAGCCAATTGAGTACCCAAACAAGAAAACAATTCTGTCCAAAAATGTCCAGTGAAGATGGGATCCCTGTTACTTACAATAATCTTTGGGATGAGAGAGTGCACAAAAGTGTGCGTACTTGGTTAGTCTATCAACAATCACCATGATGGCACTCTTTCCTTCAGACTTTGGTAACCGTGTGATGAAATCCATGGAAACCTCCTCCCAGCGCTGACTTGGGATGGCTAATGGTTGTAAAAGACCTGGGGTCTTAATCGTTTCCACCTTATTTTGTTGGAAAACCAAACATTCAGCCACAAACCTTTGAACATCATTTTTAAGGCCATCCCCAAAAAATTCCTTCTTGACCCTATGGTAGGTTTTCAAAAATCCCGAGTGCCCTCCTACTGGAGAGGTGTGCAATTCCAATAGTACCTTTTGTTTGAATTGAGAGTTCTTACATAAATATAAACGATCTTTGTACCATAGTGAATAATTTTTCCATGTAAATGTATCTGATGCACTGGAATCCTATTGCAACCTTTGAATGAGAGTCCACACTTTTTCATCATTCTTCCATTCATCCCTTGCTTCTATTATCCAATCAGGTTGGATGATCGAGATATCACAGAGAAAGGCCTCAACATCTTCATCCTTTCTTGAGAGTGCATCTGCCACAACATTTTGCTTCCCTTTTTTATAGACGATTTCAAAATCATAACCCATTATCTTGGTTACCCATTTTTATTGTTCTTCTGAAGATAGTCTTTGTTCCAAGAAGTATTTAAGAATATCATGAGCTGTTTTGACCTTGAAGTGCCTACCTATTAGGCAAGGATGCCATTTCTTCAATGCATGTAGTATTGCCATCATTTCCTTCTCATAAATGGGTTTGTGTAAGTCCTTTCCATTGAGTGGTCGACTTTCAAAAGCCAGGGGCCTTCCTTCTTGCATTAGGACAACACCAATTCCATTTCTTGAGGCATCACATTACACAATAAAGGTTTTTGTGAAGTCTGGAGTGGTCAAGATAGGAGCTTTGCACATCACTTCTTTAAGTTGTTCAAAATCTTTAGTTTCCTCTGGAGTCCATGAAAATGCATCCTTCTTGGTTAGTGTTGTTAAAGGTGCTGCTATTCTTCCATAGTGTCGAACAAACTTGCGATAGTAACCTGTCAAACCCAAAAATCCTCTAAGATTCTTCAATGTTTTGGGAATCGTCCAGTCCATCATGGCCTTAATCTTATTAGGGTCTACCTTGACACCTTCATGAGATACAATATGACCCAAATACTCTACCTCCTTCACTCCAAAGAAACATTTGGATGGTTTGGCATAGAGTTGTTGCTCCTTTAGTAGTTGTAGCACCTTGTCAACATGTCACACATGATCCTCCCAAGACTTTCTATAGATTAGTGTATCATCAAAAAATACTAACACAAATATTTGAAGGAAGGGATTGAAAATGGAATTCATAAACCCTTGGAATGTGGAAGGTGCATTTGTAAGGCCACAAGGCATGACCAAAAATTCATAATGGCCTTCATGAGTTCGGAATGTTGTTTTTGGGATATCATCTTCCTTCATTCTAATCTGGTGATACCCTGAAAAAAGATCCAACTTTGTGAAATAGATTGCTCCATGTAGTTCATCTAACAATTCATCAATGACGGGAATTGGAAACTTATCTTTAATAGTGATCTTGTTGAGCTCTCTATAATCTGGACACATATGCCATGAGCCATCTTTCTTGAATACCATTACCACCGGTGCAGAATAAGAACTTTGGCTAGGTCTAATAATGCCAGCCTCTAAGATTTCTTCAACCATGCATTCAATTTCACTCTTTTGGGCAGAAGGGTATCTGTATGGCCTGATGTTAGGAGGAACACTCCCAAGAATTAGGTGAATATCATGATCATGATTTCGAGTGGGTGGAAGACCTTTGGGAATATCTTCAAATACTTTGGAATGATTATCAATGATCCCTTGGAGATCTAGAGGAATAGATGTCTTAGATGTTTGAACATCTAGTGAGCATAGTTGTGCAATAACACCTTGATGGCCCTTTTTCAATAATTTTGTCATGCCATTAGAGCTTATCACCTTACCGGGTTTCCTTATGATACCTCTTAACTCAATTTCTTTTCCTTCCAATGAAAATTTCATGAAAAGTTCTTGAAAATTAAAAGTCACCATTCCTAATGATTATAACCATTGGATTCCTAGTACAACATCAACACCACCCATGGGTATATAAATCATTGGACTATTCATTACATATTCCCCCATAGTAAGATTGATCTTATTGTATTTTCCTGAGGAGTTGATAGTTCCTCCATCTGCGATAATTACTTGAAACTCTGGCGCTGGATATACAAAGCGATTGAGAGATTTGGCTAATTTATAGTGAATGAAATTATGAGTACTGCCATAATCAATTAGGACTATTACCTTTTTCTTTTTGATATATCCTTCGATCTTGAGGGTTTGAGGAGTGCTAATTCCAGCCAATGCATTACACGATATCGTGGGAGTTAACTCTTCAAACGAAATTGCTTCTACGTTTTCATATTGAGATGGTTCTTATTCTTGTTCTTTTTATTCTTCCTCTTCACAATCTATGTAGAATAATTTCTTCTCACCACACTTATGTCCCTTACTGTACTTGCTGTCACAATTAAAGCATAAACCTTTTTCTTTTCTTTCCTCCAATTGTTGAGGTGTTTGAATACATCAATCAAGTGCTCTTCTGGAATATATGTTACCTTTATATTCAATCTTTGGAAGTTATCAATGTGCTCTGTAACTGAACCCTTTTGCTTGAGATTTATCAATTGGCTAAAGAAGGTATTGCTCCTTATATCCTCATAGTGTGCTATCATTTCTTCCATGAACATTGTCCAAGTGATGAGTGATTTGCGAGAACAAAGCCATTGATACCATACAAATTGATTGGGTTCTAAATATAAAGAAGAAAACTGTACCTTTTGTGTATGTGGCACATTATGTAGATCAAAGAATTGCTCCATATGAAGTATCCATGTGATTGGGTCCTTTCCATCAAACTTCCTCATATCGATATTAGGAACATGGTTGGTCTTAAACCCAAAGTTGGAGTTTATCCATTATTGATTCACCTTCCTTGTGTCCTCATCATGAATTTCATGGGATACATTTTCACTTTTAGGTTTCCTCTCTATTAGGAAATTTTTCAATCCTTCCATGATCTCCCCTTTTAAACCCTCCATCATCTCTTGTAGTTCATCTTTTGTTACTGTTTTCTTTTGTAAATAATTTATGTCCCTACTCATTTCTTCGCCTTCATTAAGAGTCCATGTAGGATTGTCTGGAGGCTTATTTGGTGTAGAAGTTCCCTTTTTGGGTGGCATGTTGGCCAAGTATCACTTTTGAACCTTGATTTTGAGGTGGTTCTGCTAAATGATATTTCTTCTGTTGTATCTCCAAAGTTTCGGCCCTTCTGGGTATGAAAATTTATTTTTTGTAGTTCTTTGATATTTCTTTTCTGCAATGCCATAGGTCTGATCAAAATTGGATGTGCCAAGTGGAATTTATGGTAAATTCCCCACAACTTACTGATTTTTGGCCTTTCCAGGAGATCTTACTTGTATATTGTGCCCCACACAAAATAATTGATATAAAATTTCGAAACTTGTACCCGAAATACTACAGACTGTCCACTATCCAATGAAACCAGTCTCACTCAATTTGGATAATATAGGAAGAATTTATGATTGTTTTACCTGGAACACCATCTTGAGACTAGTCAATAGGACTAGACAGATACCCTATCTTCCACAGGGTGTATCTACAAATGTAAGATGACACAGAAGCTGAAATTTTTACCACAGATACTTTACTAATATCTGTGAATATCCTCCATATTCTAGGGTCGGAAACGTTACAGAAATTTTTTTATAGCGAAAATTACGCAATGACTCAGTTCAGGATGATTCCAGAACCCTATCTTTCACAGGCTATATCTCCGAAAGTGCAAGTCCTTCGGAGCTGAAATTTTAACCCAACGTACCTTGATCCGTATACTAAATATCCTCCAATCCGTTCCTTCTGAAACGTTGTAAAAAAAAAGTTATAGCAAAAATTTCAAGGTGTCTCAGATGTAGCAGCGAAACCCCAAGACCTTGAGCTCTGAAACCATATGTTAAGAACCAAATATCAATATAGCATAGAAAAACCTCAGAATAAGTACTCAACGTCTTAAAAAAGAGAGAAATTCATATAATAAGCCTCTTCGAGGGGGAAACCTCCTTATGCCCACATAAATGTACAATTACAAGATGATTTCAAATGAAAATGTATCCTTGGTATATATAAGAGACTAGGAGGTATAATTACAACTAATGGACTAAATCCGACATAAATAAAATAACATTAATAATGTAATATGCCCCAATTAAGGGGTAATGAGCCATTGTTTAGGGCTTAAGAGACATGAATTGGACAATTTGCAAGGAGAGATAAGGAATCTTCAGCCACCATCCTTTGATGGTGAAAGAGAAAGGGAAGACAATGCTGAGGCATGGTTGCTTGAAATAAGGGGGTATTTTAAATTGCATAACTACTTATCAAACCTAGAATCTAGAATTTCCACATACCATTTACATGGGAAAGCTGCTATGCGGTGGGATCAACTGAAGCAAGTTGAGCACATCAATGAGAGTAGGATCACTTGGAAGCAGTTCAAGAAATATTTTTAGAAGGAGTACCTTTAAGAGAACTTCTATGACAAGAAAATGCATGATTTCTTTAAAATTAGGCTAGGAAACATGACCATGGTAAAGTATGAAAATAATTTTTTGGGGCTACTAAAGTATGTGGCATTTATAAAAGATGAGAAGGTGAAAATACAAAGGTTTTTAAGTGGATTTCCATCCTTTTATAAAGAGAAGATTCAATATGATGAACCCAAGAATTTGACTGAGACCATCATGAAGTATAAGTACCTATATGAGCAAGGCAAGGGAAGAGAATCCATGCAAAAATATTGGAAGGATAAGAAGAAGGAAAAATATGATCAGAGGAGGAAGGGATTCAAACCTCCTTTCAATAGAAATAGCCTTAATAAAAATCATCAAGACCGGTATGCTAAGGATGAATCCAAGAGAGAAGACTCCTTGGGAAAAAGGGGAAGACCACCAATCCAATGTTGGGGATGCAAAGAAGATCACCTATACAAGGATTTCCCTCACAAACAGGACAAAGGGAAGATCGTGGACAATATCCAAGAGGCTACAACAGTAGAAGACATGGGAAGAATTTATGCATCCTTAGATGATTGAAAAGCAGAGTACCAATCCAATATGATTGAGGTGGAAGGTAATATCATTAATCATCCTGTTGCTATTTTAATTGATTCAGGAGCAAGTCATTGTTACATTGATCCTAAAATAGTGGATAGATTATGTTTGGAGAAAAGTAAGCTTGAAAAATCAAGTTTGGTTCAACTAGCCACTGGAATCAAAAGGAGAATCCATGATATGGTAAGAGGTTGTTCCATAAGTCTTAATGGTGTAAATACTAATGCTGATCTAAATGCTATACCATTGGGATATTATGATATTATAATTGGAATGGATTGGTTGGAAAAGCATCATGCTGTCCTAGATTTTTATAACAAGAAATTTACATGTCTTGATGAAGAAGGAAAATAGAGCATTGTGAAAGGAGTTCCAAGACCCATCTATATAAGGTATATTTCATCCTTACAGCTCGTAAAGACATGTTTCAGAAAATGATGTCAATCATATACAACCCATGTGGAGGAGCCAAAAAAGACAAATGGGCCAAGCCTTGAATAATTTTTGGTACTAAAAGAATTTGAAGATGTATTCCAAGAAATACCAGGGTTTCCACCAAAGAGGGAGATAGATTTATCTATTGATTTAGTGTCAGGAGCTGCCGCAGTATCAAAAACACCTTACAGAATGAGTACACTAGAATTAAAAGAATTACAAATGCAGTTGGAAGAATTGTTGAAGAAAGGGTACATACCTCCAAGTGCCTCACCTTGGGGAGCACCATTACACTTTGTAAAAAAGAAGGATGGAACTTTGAGGCTGTGTATTAAATTTTAACAGCTGAATAAATCCAATGTAAAGAAAAAGTACCCTCTACCTAGAATTGATGAGCTCTTTGATCAACTAAGAGGGGAAAACATATTTTCAAAGATAGACTTGAGATCAGGGTATCATTAAGTAAGAATCAAGGAAGGAGACATCCATAATACAACCTTTAGAACCAGGTATGGGCATTATGAATTTGTAGTGGTGCCATTTGGATTGTCCAATGCACCAATTGTCTTTATGTGCTTAATGAATGGCATATTCATAAATTATTTGGATAAGTTTGTCATAGTATTCATGGATGACATACTTGTCTATTCTAATTCAGAGGAAGAGCATGAACATCACCTAAGATTGGTATTGCAAGTGCTAAGGAAACATCAGTTGTATGCCAAGATTAGTAAGTGTTCTTTTTACCAAGAACGAATCCATTACTTGGGACACATTATTTTAGAACAAAGTATAGCCGTGGATCCATAGAGGATTGAAGCCATTAGAGGATGGCCAACACCCAGGAATGTTTTAGAAGTCAGATCTTTTATGGGGTTAGTTGGTTACAACAGAATATTTATAGCAGGGTTCTCTAAGCTTTCTCATCCAATCACCTTCTTGCAAAAGAAGGGAATTAAATTTGAATGGATATATGAGTGTGAAGAGAACTTTAATTTGTTGAAATAATTACTTACTAGTGCACCTATTTTAAAGATTGTTGATCCAAATGAAAATTTTGTGGTATGTACAGATGCATGCAAGGAAGGACTTGATGGAGTCCTCACTCAAAATGGACATATCATTGGTTATGAGTCTAGAAAGCTTAAATAACATGAGAGGAACTATGCCACACATGATTTGGAACTTGCTTCCATTGTTCACACATTGAATATGTGGAGGCATTATCTCATGGGGAAGAGATTTGAATTAAGAACAAACCAGAGTGGTCTGAAATATATTTTTGAACAACCAACTTTGAATGCCAGGAAAATGAGATGGCTGGAATTTTTAAGTGAATACGATTTTGACATCAAGCATATCAAAGGAAAAGAAAATAAAGTTGTTGATGCACTTAGTAGAAGAGTACATCTCATGCATGCTACAACTGTTAGTATGCATCGGTCAGATTTAAAGAGAAGAATTTTAGATGCTCTTGTTACGGATCATCATTACCTATATGTAAAAGAAAGATTACAACAGGAAGCCAATTCTTTTGGCCAGGAATGAAAAGAGATGTTGTTGATTACATTTCCATATGTATGGAATGTTAGAGAGTGAAGGATAAGAATAGGCACCCAACAGGTTTGCTACAACCATTACCAATTCCAGAGAAGAAATGGTAAGTGGTAACCATTGATTTTATAACTAAATTTCCCAGGACAACAAGACAACATGATTCAATCATGATAGTGGTTGATAAATTGACAAAGGATGCTCATTTTGTTCATGTAAAAATGACTCATACAACAACTAATATCGCAGAAATTTACATGAGGGAGATTTCTAGGTTGCATGGGGTACCTAAGGTAATTGTCTCAGACAAAGACACAAAGTTTAATTCAAATTTCTGGAGGGGATTGTTTAAAGGATTTGGTACAAATATGAACTTTAGAAAAACATACCATCCACAGTCAGATGGGAAGACAATAAGAGTCAACCAAGTAATTGAAGACATGTTGAGAATGTATGTGATGGATAAGCCATATAAGTGGGAATATTAATTGCACTTCGCTGAGTTTGCCTAGAATAATGGGTATCAAGATTCATTGAAAATGAGCCCATTTGAAGCATTGTATGGTAGGAAATGAAATACTCCAGTGAGTTTGGACAACCCAACAAACAGAGTAGTACTTGGGCCAAAATTTCTCAAGGATATGGAAGACCAAATGGTTAGAATTAAGTAGAATTTAAAGGCAACTCAAGATAGAATTTTTTTTTATGCAGATAAGAACATGACAGCTAGAGAATTTAAGATCAGGGAGAATGTTCTTTTAAAAGTGAAGCCCAAGAATAGATCTTTGAAGTTGGGTAGTTTTACAAAGCTAGCAGCTAGATTCTGTGGTCCATTTGAGATATTGGACATAATAGGGACAATTGCATACATGCTTGCATTGCTTGCTTCCATGAATGTGCATAATTTATTTCATTTCTCTTTGCTAAGAAAACATGTACATGATCCTAACCATGTTATTGATTGGCATATGATTCAGGTAGAGACATAGGGAGACTTTCAGGTCCTACCAATGCGAATATTGGAGAGAAAAGTCAAAATTCTCTGGAATTGAGTCATAGAGCTGGTAAAAGTCTAGTGGGCCTACTACAGTCCTGAGGATGCTACTTGAGAGCACAAATATGCCATGCGGGTAGAGTACCCTCAAATTTTTGAATAAATTTCTAAATTTTGATTTTTCTTTTGTATATGCACTGGGGACAATGCCAAAATAAGGGGGAGGGAAATGTAATACCTCGGTTTTGAGCTTCGTATTAAATAATGTATTTTGTTAATGAAAGACTAGAGTGCCCAAACAATTAAAAGAGGCCAGTGTGCCTAGGAAATATAATGTTTTGATCATTATTAATAATAAATACATCATTGGCTGCTAAACGGACAAGGACAAGAGCTATATGGGGCTATGATTCCACAAGAGAGGGGGATTGAGGGGCTAAGTATTTATTTTATATTTTATTTATCCATTTTTGTTTTAATGAATAATAACAACTACATGAGCTTCTTGGGGGGAAGGCCATGTGGATCCTTAATATCAAGAGATACATAAACCCATATTGTTCTATTGTTTGGGGGGGGGGGATTCTTCTTCACTCACTCACTCATTGTTCATTGTTCACACTTTTCATTCTTTTCTCTCTCCACTCATTCTTTCACCCACTCGTCTTTCCTCATTCATGTTTTGACTTGGGAAAGGAAAACAAAGTATTGGAGAGGAGCCATGGTTTTTTTGGCTGTAAATATTGTTGGTGTATTCTAGCCATGAATTAAAGCCCGCATGGCTAAGATGTTCTGGCATGTGTTCAGTTTTTCTCACAGTTGTGAATCCTGAGAGTTCCAACATGGAGATTCTTGACCCAATGCACTAGAGCCCTGGAATGAGATGTACAACCCGAGGGACTGTGTTGCATAGAAGGGGGTCCATTCTCTTGGGTTGGGTAGGCTAGGTAGAAGAGAGTTGGTGTACTTTGGATTGTTGTGGGTGTTGAAAATATTGTGAGAGATTGAGTGCTGACTAGTTTGGGAAGCCAAGTGACACTATGGAATCGCCCTTGTGGATTCATAGCCCTGGCTCGAGGGGTGACATTGTTGTTGAGACTTGGAACAACAATGTCTATGGTTGGGTGGAACATCCTTGGTCTGCAACCAATTGGTGATTTGTTTCATGAAAGATAAGTGCTCTCTGTCATGGTTTTATTTACCTATGTAATTATTCTGCTATGTATTTATTTATCTATGAAATTCGTATCTATAATATGCATGCTTGTTGGTTATTTTTGTGCATGAAATATGTCTCATTTATTTATGTTGTATCATGAATCTTTAACTATGCATGTGAATATTTCATGCATGTTTATTAATTAGAAATTTATCCAAATTCAAGATAAGTTCATAAGTGAGTTTTCTAGTAGCGTGCCCAACCTGTAGGTGTCTGGGTATGTTGTCGTTGTAGTAGTGTAGCCCGGCCTGGGGGTGGTTGTGTATGTTACATACCATGTTTATTGAACATGTTATCAAAGTGATTATGAAGATTCATTATTTTTATTGATCAAGATCCTCAACTAGTGTTGCTGCATGCATTAAAGGACTTCTAGATTATGCTATTTTCGATCATTTCTTCTTCACTCACTCACTCATTGTTCATTGTTCACACTTTTCATTCTTTTCTCTCTCCACTCATTCTTTCACCCACTCGTCTTTCCTCATTCATGTTTTGACTTGGGAAAGGAAAACAAAGTATTGGAGAGGAGCCATGGTTTTTTTGGCTATAAATATTGTTGGTGTATTCTAGCCATGAATTAAAGCCCGCATGTCTAAGATGTTCTGGCATGTGTTCAGTTTTTCTCACAGTTGTGAATCCTGAGAGTTCCAACATGGAGACTCTTGACCCAGTGCACTAGAGCCCTGGAATGAGATGTACAACCTGAGGGACTGTGTTGCATAGAAGGGGGTCCATTCTCTTGGGTTGGGTAGGCTGGGTAGAAGAGAGTTGGTGTACTTTGGATTGTTGTGGGTGTTGAAAATATTGTGAGAGATTGAATGCTGACTAGTTTGGGAAGCCAAGTGACACTATGGAATCGCCCTTGTGGATTCATAGCCCTGGCTCGAGGGGTGATATTGTTGTTGAGACTTGGAACAACAATGTCTATGGTTGGGTGGAACATCCTTGGTCTGCAACCAATTGGTGATTTGTTTCATGAAAGATAAGTGCTCTCTGTCATGGTTTTATTTASCTATGTAATTATTCTGCTATGTATTTATTTATCTATGAAATTCGTATCTATAATATGCATGMTTGTTGGTTATTTTTGTGCATGAMATATGTCTCATTTMTTTATGTTGTATCATGAATCTTTAACTATGCATGTGAATATTTCATGCATGTTTATTAATTAGAAATTTATCCAAATTCAAGATAAGTTCATAAGTGAGTTTTCTAGTAGCGTGCCCAACCTGTAGGTGTMTGGGTATGTTGTCGTTGTAGTAGTGTAGCCCGGCCTGGGGGTGGTTGTGTATGTTACATACCATGTTTATTGAACATGTTATCAAAGTGATTATGAAGATTCATTATTTTTATTGATCAAGATCCTCAACTAGTGTTGCTGCATGCATTAAAGGACTTCTAGATTATGCTATTTTCGATCATTTCTGGGCCAAGAGAACTATTATAGTGCATATGGAGCACTGTTTTTAGTTGAAAACCCTTTTTGTTTCATCCAAAAATGTTTTTGTTTGCTCAATATACAACCATTTATATCATATCCATAGGCATGTACAATGTCATTTCAGTTTTTAAATCTCTTTTATTTTGTTTTAGTATTTCATTTCAATTTTTCTATTTTTTTTTTTAATTCTCGGTTCGCTCCCTTTCTATTTCTGAGTATTTATAGGCCAAGAGAACTATTCCAATGCATTTGGAGCATTGTTTTAAGTTGGAAACCCTTTTTGTTTCACCCAAAAAGGTTTTTTTTGTTCAAGATACAACAATTTATACTAGATCCAGAGGTATACAATGCCATTTTAGTTTTTAAAATCTATTTAATTATGTTTTAGTATTTTATTTCAATTATTTCATTTTTTAAATTCTCAGTTTGCACCCTTTCTAATATATATATATATATATATATATATATATATATATGTGTGTGTGTGTGTGTGTGTGTGTGTGT
>JASDQU010737291.1:143371-153464 GCA_032191745.1 Picea mariana
AACCCGCTGGAGAAAAATATGAAGGCTATCAGATGACCGAAGGAGGACTGCTCACTCACAGAGATAGAATGTACATTCCAAATCGTGACGACTTGAAGAGGTTCATCATGGATGAACTACATAAAAGACCCTACACTGGTCACCCAGGCTACCAGAAAATGATCACTGCCACCCGGAAACAATTTTATTGGCCTGGAATGAAGAAAGACATAGCCAAATATTTGGCCCAATGCATAGAGTGCCAACAGGTTAAAGCAGAACATCAACACCCAGCAGGACTACTACACCCTTTACCCATCCCAGAATGGAAATGGGAAACCATCTCTATGGATTTTATCACTGGATTACCAACTTCAACCAAACAAAATGATGCCATTATGGTGGTGGTAGATAAACTGAGCAAGTCTGCTCATTTCATCCCCGTCAAATCAACCTGCAAGGCGATAGATATCACCCAGGTATTCATGAAAGAGGTGTTCCGACTGCACGACATGCCGAGAGAGATAATATCTGACACAGACAAAAAATTCACTTCCAATTTCTGGAAATCACTGATGGCGGGTTTGGAGACCAAGTTGTTGTTTAGCACCACCTATCACCCTCAAACCGATGGACAGACAGAAATAGTGAATCAAATATTAGAGGATATGTTAAGGATGCATGTAATGCATCAACCCAGGAAATGGGAAGACTACCTGCCATTGGTAGAATTTGCCTACAACAACGGCTACCAAGCATCCTTAAAGATAAATCCCTTCGAGGTCCTCTATGGTAGACAGTGTAATACTCCAGTCAGCTGGAGTAACCCTGTAAACAGGATTTCTATTGGACCCGATATGTTGAAAGAAATGGAACAGCAAGTGACTCAGATAAAACAAAATCTGAAGGTCGCTCAGAACCGACAGAAAAGTTATGCTGATCAAAAGAGAACTCCAAGAGAGTTCAAAATGGGAGACCATGTATATCTCATAATTAAGCCCAGAAGGAGTTCCCTCAAAATGGGAGCTTGTGCCAAATTGGCACCCCGGTATTGTGGACCCTTTGAGGTTCTAGATAGAGTTGGACCTGTAGCCTATCGGCTAGCACTTCCTCCCATAGTAAAAGCACATAATGTTTTCCATGTTTCATTATTGAAGAAATATGTACATGATGCTAATCATATAATTGACTCGTCTGTGACCCAGGTGGAACCGGAGGGAGAATTTCTACCAGAACCCCAATGCATACTGGACAGAAAGGAAAACCCGCTCCGGAACAGAACCATTGCACAGGTCAAGGTGCAGTGGAAACATTTTGGTCCAGATGAGGCTACATGGGAAATGGAGGATGCCATGAGACAGGCATATCCGATTTTGTTTACTTCTGTACATGCAAATCATGTTAGTAGCGAAGAACATCGAGGATGATGTTCCTTTTAAGGGGGAGGGAATTGTAACACCCTGTTTCCCCCAGCTTGTAAATATAACTGGACTAGCCAAGAACTATGGCAAACTCATAAATATGAATATGTGATGTAAATGGACCTTGAGGAAAAGGTCAATGAATATGAATAACATTTTTAATTTATTGCAGGACTGTTGAGAGGGGATGTGCAGAAAAGAGACCATGATGGCGGTGGAAGGCACCTGAAAAGGTGGCGTTAACTTCCACCGAGAATTAATACCGTATTTGGACTCCACTGGCCTGAAGAACCAAAAGCGGCTCGCTGGCCCCAAATTTAATGTCTCGCAGGCTGGTAGGCGGACGGCTTGATGAGGGATGGGATGGCGAACCACCCGTCCGTAGAGCCGTCAGGCCAAATTGGCGCGAGGGTAATCGTGCCACACGCAACCTCGCAAGAGGATAAGGCGTATGGCAGAAGCGATTGAGAAGGGCAGACGCGAGTGGAACTCTGGCATTACGCAGACTGAGTGAAAGCAGAGAGAAAGGATTGCAACCTTCACTCCTAGTCACTGGCAGACATAGAGACGCAGTCTCAACAGCATCGTGGTCTCAGCTCGGGGGTGGCTAGTGGTAAATCCGTTGGGAGTCGCTGAGCCTACAGTTGGGTGGAAACGAGCACCCCTCTCAGTAGTTGCACCCACTTCTGGTGGTATTTTCTAATAAGTATCTTACATATTGCATCTTGAAATTTATATACTGCTATGTATATATATATATGCTCATAGAACTATGAAATTGTGAACGATTTCAGTGTAAGAATGTTTGCGCAGTGTTTGATATGAATGAATTGATATATGCTTATCACAGAGAAAACCATGCACGACTTACGTTGATAAATAAATCTAATTATGCCTAGATTGAACTAAGTTAGGCTTCCAACCCGTTCTCGGGAAGTTGTTTCCCCTTATCCGTCTCCAGGAAAGCCCCGGAATAGATCTCTTGCAGAGATTCCCTCTTGGGAAAGGTTTTCCAAGAACCTGGAAAAAGGACTTGAATGGGCAAGTCTTAATAACCCTGTACGAGGAGGAATGACCCTCTTAAGGTTMCGAGGTAGCAGCGTAGGGATAAGCAACAAATCGACGAATGAGATCTCGTCGGATGGCCCATAGTCATTCGCGACCGTTAGATTGATGAGAGTAACAAGGGCGTTACATACCTTGACCCTTTTTCCCTCTATCTTCGTGAACAGTGAGGAAATCGGGATCGTAGATCCCAAGGTCCATGAGAACATTTGGACCGTTGCGCTTTCCACATCCACGAAGTAGTGGAAGAGTGCGCGTGGTGGGACAGATCTGAGCCATCAAATCTTGAGCAGATACCCGTCAACCGTTGGATCGAGAGAAGATGCCCAGAGTTTAGTCTCTGGAGTGTGCGCAGAAGAAGAGATCTGGACCGTCGGATCTGGGTCCAAATACCCGACAGTCATCGGATCTGTCAAGAGTCGCGTGGGATTTAAACTCTCATAGGCGTAGGTAAAATCTCGGGGTCATCGGGATATCGGCATTCCCATGGACAAGGGATCGGGGAAGTCCATAGTGAAAACCCCGACACAAATCCGACCCGTCAGTTTGGGGAGACAGGTGTCAGAAATTTTAAGAGAGCCGGGATATTCGGCATCGGGAAATCGGAGTTCCTGAGGTCGAAAGAATTGGAAATCACAAGTCTCGAAATCTCGGAGAAATCAAGACCGTCCATCAAAGGAGGACGCGTGGCAGCAAACGGCTCCATCGGGGAAAGTCCCAACAGGAAGTTGTTGATCAGCGTTTGGGTCATCGGGATATCGGGGATCCTGGTGACAAAGTGTTTATGCAGGATGGAATCGCGAAGTCCGAAACCTCAATGAGTGGGAGCCAGCTGTCACTCGCTCCACAAAGTGACACAAGAGCCATTCTTCTAATCCGGACATATGTCCTAGAAGAATAAACATCCTGAACCATTTTTCGTCTGGGAAATCTCTATCCATTGATCATCCATCTAGCTGATAATCATTTCCAATACTACTGATAGTCTTCAACGCAATCGGAACAATGTCATTCAATAGAACACAACTGTGTCTATCCATAGTAGTACACAACTACAATCAAATGGTACACCGCCACACCAAGTAGCACAGAGATGCTTGATCAATGACGTATAGTCACAATCAGTGGAACATAATCTACCACAGTAGCATACATCTACTGTCTATAAACATACAGTCTCCATAACAATCATCTGATATCAACCTGCATAGAAAAACATTGTTATGATATAAATTGAATCATCTGGGCCACTCACATCTGTGAGATCTAGAAGAGCCTCTGCCCTCAGAAGGTCAAACATCAATGATGAGCTATCTGGACTATTCTTCTCAAGCAAAGAAGAATAATTGTCCTGATTTTTGAGCCTGGACCATTCCCTATCCTGGGCCATTCCTTCGGCACTAAACAAAGTGCAACATGGAGAGAATGAGTTTGCCCTAGAGAATGTTTTTCCATGATTTCTGAACCTAGACCATCCACTTATCTGGGTCATTCTTGTGGCACTAAACAAAGTGCAACCTGGAGAGAATGAATCTACCCTAGGGAATGACTGTCCGGACCATTTCCTAAGGAAATGACTGTCTTGCACCAACCTCCAAAACAGACCATTCTTCGAAACTTCCCACAATTGTGAGCTTCAAAAGAATGATTGTCCGGCGAGGCGGACCAGTGTTCTTGACCACTACTAAGAGTGATCGTCAAGAAGAGAGACTGTCCTAGACCATTCCCCATGTTAACCACAATCGGAAATCGTTGTCTATGATACATCAGCAATTCATCGAACCATTTTCATTACGAAAATGACCGTTCGATCTGGACCATTTTCCAAACTGGAAAATGCCTGTCTGTCAAAAATCTCAAACCACTTTCCAAACTGGAAAGGAACTGCTCATCCTTGACCATTTTTCGAACTGAAAAATGACTGTCCATAAATCAATAACACATCAATGCTCCCTCCCAACCTGGGAGTCATCTCTTCCTTTTTCAATAAGGAAGTCGTCTCCACAAGCTCCAGCTTGAGTACGCAAACTCTTTCATCTTGGATAGAGGCTTTACCAAAATGTTTGCTTATCTGCTCATCTGTGGATATATATATTGGAGAACCACTTTCTCTTTTCTGGACTTCATCACGGAGAATGTAACGCTTGATCTCAAATGTGCTTCGGTCTTTCTGGGAAACTGGTTTTCTCTGAAGGCTTCACATAGCTCTGATCAATAAAGTATATCATTGTTGGATTCATCTTTGTTTCCTGCTAGCTCATAACATCGTGGCAAGGGTCAAACTGGAACATATCCAAGTGGTACTTCTTCTGCCATCATGAGAGTTTGTCATGGATTAGCAATCCATCATCCTGAGCTTCTGAGTAACCATTCTGGTGCAATATCTTTTTTATAGAAAGTCTTCACCATGCTTCTGCTATGCATTGGAGGTTCTCCACCAAGTTGTCTTCTTCCATCTGCATACAAGGATCTCTTTCTAGTATACCTCAAAGCCTGAGGTTGCTCTTCATACGCTCTTTGTTCAATTGCTCTGGAGAACAGTCTTTGCATTCATCTGATGTAAACTCCAACCCATGGATAATTGCGGACGATATGATGGTTCATGTAGAGGTATGTCTGGTTTACTGGAACAAGCAATCATCATAGTCTCCTCCCTCCATCTAGGAGAACGTCTAGTTCTGGATCTTGCAATGCTTTCATTCATAAGTCTTCCATACATTGTTTCAGTTCCTCTGCTTGATCGCTTTTAGTGAGTTCATATCAGCCCGGTAATCTTGTGATTCTCGATACAATGACTGGTTGTTCTGGCTTTTCTTTCTTTCTTGGAATCTTCATGTTCTTCCTCATGTTTCTCTTTAGCTCTTGGGTTCATGGAGTTATATATAGATTCCATGCTCTGAAGATTCCAACTTCTTCCTTTCATCATAGGATCATGGATGTGGATGGACAACCAGGGATACTTTAAGGCTTCTTTTCGAAGAAGTCAAACTGAACACACAGTGTTTTTCATAGCTGCTACCATGGATATATACTTCATCATCTTCAATGGATCATAGGATTGGCTCCCTCCTAATCCTTGCTTCATGTATGAGTGCATGTTTTACTTTTAGAAGTATATAATCAGCTCCCTCCACGCTTTCGTCTGCATCCTTATTGCCTTCTGCAAAGTGTCATAAGTCTTTCTCCAATTTCCTCTTGATTGTTGACTACTTTCTGTCTTTACTTCTTCTAGGTTTCTTCAAGATTGATTCTGATTTCAGCTTATCTTGCAACTGTTACTTATGTAATAACTTCCACATGAATTGTTTGATGTACTTCATCCTTTCATGTGTATTGTCTGACTTGTATTCATAATGATAGCAATCCTTATCTTGTTGTTCTTCCATGGGTATAGTTTCTCTTGGAACATATTATCTTCTAAGAAATAGATATACAAGATATGTACAGAGACTATGCAATCAAGATATGTACAATAACTATGAAGAATATTGTTACCTTGTCTTTAGAAGAAGAAGTCTGCTTTATCCTGCTTGGTCTTCTTTGAGGATTTCCTTTCTTCGGCAACTGATGCTTCGTGTGTCTCTTTCCTTTTCTTTAGCTCGGGACAATGATTCTTGTAGTGACCATATTTTCGATAGTTGAAGCATTGTATTTCTGACACATCCTTCTTTTGATTTGGCTTCTTTCCAAACTTCCTTTTGTTGCTGAAATTCTTGAATCTTGTTGTGAAGGATTGATCATCGTATTTCTTTTGAGGTTTCTCTTTTGCACTAATCCTTGATTCTTCTTGTGCACATCAAGTCCAAAGTTCTTCAAATGTAGGATACTCCTTCCTTGCGTTCATGCTTGCGGCAAATGCATCCCATGTCTTGGGAAGACCATTGAGTACTATCTTTACCAGTTCCTTCTCTGAGGTGATCTCTTCAATAGCTTGTAGTTGATCTCTTAACTGATAGATCCTCACAAAGTATGATGTTATGTTGTCATCATCATTCATTTTCATATCACGGAGCTCATTCTTCAGACTCATTACTTGTCCAATGTTTCTGACTGAGAAGAGGTTTATTAGGGCATCGTACATCTTAGATGAATCGAGAATGGGAGATGTAGGGTATCAAGTGGTCTTTTATAGAGTCCACTATGATACTCATGGCATTGATATCATTGTCTTTGAACTTCTCCATAATTGCAACGTTCTGCAGTTCCTTCTCTTTTCCTTCTTCAAACTCTGGTTCCACGATCTTTCCTTTCACGATATCCAGCACTTTATTCTTGGCGAGGATGAGGTCGATCCTTGTCTTCCACACTCTGAAGTTAGAAGCCCCATCTAACTTGTTTTCTGACTTCATAGAGTAAGTGATGGCTGCTTGACTTGGTCAACCCTAGATTTGACCAAAAACTAACTTAACGTCTTGGCTTGCTAAGAGTACCAGGAGGTGCACTAGGCTAGGGCGCATTAGTCTATCCGAAAATTAGGTCAATCCCTTCACTTAAGGTGCCTCAACAAGAGGTTTAGGGTTTCTACAATTGCACCTGCTAGTAATTCTATCGGCAATGCTTTAGTAATTGCTCATGTTAGAAACCCTAGTGGCAGTTCTTCAACGACCTGAGTATCCTTATGGCTATGCTCCCTTCTAGTGGTTAGACTGAATGAAGGAGGTGTGGGCCCATAACCTATTAGAATATGATGGATGTGTTCGTTTAACCATAGACAATATCACTATTGTCACCCAACCATAGGCCGAAGCCACCCCCGAGCACCTTAACCTTGACAGAGAGTCATTCCAAAAGCAAACCCTAAGCTAGATAGCCAAACAAAGGGTGGTGCACCTTTCTCCAAGGATAGCACACCAAGCAAGAGTTGATCAGAGAGTCCAAACCATAACCAAGAGATAGTCCAAGCCAAAACCGAAATCTGCTCGCTGCAGCAGCTGCAACGGCAGCTCTCCTCCAAACTTGCGCACAAACTAGCCAACTGCAGTGCACACAAGTGTTGCTTCTGTAGTTCTGAGAATGCCTGCCAGAATGAAGACTGGTCTCCTGTATTTATACTAAATCTGGCAACCTGCCAGGGCCGACTTCTCATTCTGGGTGCCTATTTACTTTGTATATAATATTTCCTTTAGTCGACTTCTTCTCTTGGAGGCTAATAACCTAATACAAGTTATCCTCTTGAGCCAACTTGTCTTCTAGGGTTATTAGCCAACTAATTAGGGTTTCTTCTTGCTTCCCGAAATATTCTTTTCTTGTCAAGTTTACACGTGGAGGTAAATACCTCCCGTAGCTACCATAATATCAACACCTTTCACTATCACCGATACTCAATATCAATGAAACCAGATCCTCTCACATGGATAATGTCACCAAACCATGTACATCAACATGTATCAACCATGCATCAATCATGCACCAAAACCTGTACCAAACCATGCATCAACCATTCACCAAAACCTATAACAAACCGTGCATCAACCATGCACCAAAACCTGTACCAAACCGTGCATCAACCATGCACCAAAACCTATACCAAATCGTGCATCAACAATGCACCAACACTTATACCATACCATGTACCAAGCTTGTACCACACCAAGTACATCAACCATGTACTATAACAAGTACATCAACCATGTATTGTCTCGTGCATCAACCATGTACCATATCATAAGATATCATCAATGAAGTGCCTCAAGCATAACCAAGATGGCCACAATACCAAGATACCAATATAGCCAAGATGTGCTACTAATCAATGTATCATAACATCACTAAGGTGTATCACAACATGTACCAAGAATATGCCTCACACCATGCACCAAGGATGTGCCTCATACATATACCATATGCCTTAACAAGATACCAAAGGCATGACCATCACATCATCAACATATAACCAAGATGTACCTCAAACCATGTGCCATGTACCTCAACAAAGTACCAACATCACCATGAGGTGTATCTCATACATGTGCTACCATATACCAAGTGTGAACTTCAACCATGTACCAACATCTCTAAGATATGTCTCTAATAATGAACCATAACCATGACATATACCAAACCAGATATCAAGATAGCCAAGAATGTACTTCTAACAAGGTATCATTTCATCACCAAGGTGTACCATACCATGTATCATCACCACTAAGCATGTGCCATAACAACATAAGCATAAGCCTTAAAACTTACCTATGATCCTGTAGCTGATCTGAAACTCTGTAATACTGTCATGTAACCTTTCCTTACTCCTCAACGGCCTGGCACCAACATAATCCCCAAATTTGTATTAGCCTCACAGGACTAAGAACCGATGTCACGCGAGGCCTCGCGTGTAGAAACTGTGCAACCAGCGAGGGTGCCTCGCAGGACACTAGTAGTCTGACCCACGGGAGTCAACCAAAGTAGGGTTTCTTTACGTTCTCCTCTGCAACCCCGAAACTCCCATACTTCTCACTTGTCACTACCTCAGATTTAACAGTCGCAAACTAGCCAAAAGATCACTTGCTCACAAGATAGATATTCAATGAATGTGTAAGTGAAAGTACTTGTGAATGACTCCCTGGGGTGTATTTATACTTTTGTTGAGTAACCTTCTTCCTTAATCTTAGGGGCTTCTTGACTTTTCTTGTTGCAACCACTTTACCCTTTCATTAAAGACTTGTAACCAACTAGGGGCTTCTTGACCATTCTTTGGGGCTTCTAACTTCACAAGGCCATAACTCATCAACCATGAGGAACCACATGGCGTACCACCTATCACCGGAAACAACATGACAAGGACTATCCATCTATGAGTGTGTTACCTGCATTTGCATTGTCCTTCAGGTCTCATGACCACACCTCCAGAGCTTCATGTAGACTTCATCAAATGCACCCATCACATCTGCTAACATCAACCACTCATGTTAACATCAATGACAACTAACTCACCATCAATCTCAATCACAACTCTGGGGTATCTCGAACGCTTTGAGGGTTGACATCAATGACAACCAATTGTCCAACAATCTCCCCGTTTGGCATTGATGGCAACATTGATGGCCACATTGATACTCCAATACTCATGCTCCTCCTATGACCATTTCTCCTCATCAATGTGTCTATCTCTCCCCCTTTGACATCAATGGGAAAGGGTATCTCTCTTTGGGGTTGCTCTTCATATTTCTTTCCAAGTTCCTCTTTTCTTTTGATATCAAAACAAAGAGTGACTCCCAGTGAAAGTATATCTTTTTTGAACAATCCTTCTTTGACTTCATGCACTTGACTCTTTCTGATCTTTCTCTTTCTCTCCCTTTGACATCATGGGAAAAAGAATAATTTCCCATGTCGGTGTGTCTCCCCATGTCTGCATGCTTCTCATCTTTCTTCGTTGATCTCTTTATTTGACGATTTCTCTTTCCTTGACTTCTCTGCAAGATGGCGTGTTGATCAATGTAGGGCTCCCTGTGTATGTTTACCTTCCTTTCTTCCAGTGCTACTTATTGTCCATTGGTGCTTTCTCTTGCAACTCTGATATATATAAAAAGCATTCAAAATTTCTTGACTTCAAATTTTCATGGCCTATTATGTTCACTGTTTAGACATCAATGACCATACTATTCAACAATGTCCCTCTGATGATATAGCTT